>JALMGJ010000015.1:18615000-18915000 GCA_023362775.1 Charina bottae
CAGGAACATTTTGCAGTTCACTTAAGTGTTTTGCACTGACTTTTTTTTTATTTTAACTTTATTTTAAACTCTGAGCTACAGGCGATGAAGGTTCTCAGTCATCCAGGTGGAACAGTCTGTAGCTTGAATCATGTCAACTGGATTTCTATTTTCTCAGTGGAAAAGTTTCGCTCCTTATTAGCTTGCTTCTTGGATAAGGAGCGAAACGTTTCCACTGAGAAAATAGAAATCCAGTTGACATGATTCAAGCTACAGACTCTGAGCTACAGGCCTATTCCAAATGTCCACAGCCACCGTATGGAGATATATCCAGGGTCCCTTCTTGTGAGGGAGATAGGTGGGATATAAATGTGATAGGTAGGTAGGTAGGTAGGTAGGTAGGTAGATGATAGATAGATAGATAGATAGATAGATAGATAGATAGATAGATGATAGATAGATAGATAGATGATAGATAGATAGATAGATAGATAGATAGATAGATAGATAGATAGATAGATGATAGATAGGTAGGTAGGTAGATAGGTAGATAGATGATAGATAGATAGGTAGGTAGGTAGATAGGTAGATAGATAGGTAGATGATAGATAGATAGATAGATAGATAGATAGATAGATGATAGATAGATAGATAAATAGATGATAGATAGATAGATAGATAGATAGATAGATAGATAGATAGATAGATAGATAGATAGGATGATAGATGATAGAAGATGATAGATAGATAGATAGATAGATAGATAGATAGATAGATAGATAGATAGATAGATAGATAGATCAATCCCCCTGTTCCAGGATGATGTTAGCAGTGACACATAAAGGTTACTTTCCCCTGAGCTGCTGGTCTGCACCTGGTTCTGCTACCCTAGAGGCCTTGATCAATGTTTCTAGAACTGGAAGAACCTTGGATTCTACTAAGTGACTGAAGTAGAATCAAGATGGCAGAGCTTAAGGTGTTGGCCCTGAACTGGAGAGAGATACATTCAAGTCGATATCAACCACAGAAGTCAACGGGGGACTTTGGGCCAGCCCCTCACTCTCAGCCAAGTCTATTTCACAGAGTTGTTGTTGTGAGGATGTAATGGTATGTGGGAAAGACCTTGGGAGATGGGGCAAAGAGATGTTGCCTAGGGAATGGCCAGATAAGAGACAGCCTAGCCCACAGCTGGATAGTGGGCAGAGCAAGGGGCTCAGAAGGGACCCTCCCTGATTTCTCAGGCTGTAAAGGAGATGGCAGAAGGCTTGCAAGATTCTCTTAATGTAGCCTTACAATCAAGTAGAATTAGCTTATCTGGTCATGTTTCCTGTCTGGTTTACCTGGTAAGGCTGACAGAGGATAACATGAGAGGAAAATCTGGAATTCTGAGAGAGAAGGTAACAGGGAAATGCAATGATAAAAAGTAAGCCTGTCCATTTCTGGGAAGATCTATGGTACATTCTGGATGTCTTCCAGATCTCCAGCTGCCACGGTTAATGGGAGGAACCCAAGTGGGGAAGCCAGAGCTAAAGACCGAGACATTAAAAATCCAAGACCAAATTCCTCCGCACAGCCCTGAAACTTCCTAAAATAAGTCACTCTTTGGGGGGGGGCTGGTTTCACACATAACACTAAGTCCTTCTGGGCTTTTCCTGGCTTTCGCTTCATGTGGTTTGCAGGCTGAGGTTCATGACTTAATGTGCTCCATGATGCTAGCCAACAAACGATGCTTAAAACAAACCACAGCTCAGGGCCATGTCAAACTATTCTCAGCCTAACCTTTTGTGATGGTAACATAGGAAAGAGAGAACTTCCAAGATCTTGCCATGCTTTTTAAAGGATGGATTGCCTTGCTCCAGTGGCAATAAAACCATCGTTTAGAACAGGGGTGGGGAACCTTTTTTCTGCCAAGGGCCATTTGGATATTTATAACATAATTCGCAGACCAGGGGGCGGGGTTTGCAGGTGGGAGCCAATCGCATGGAAGGGGGCGGGGCTTCCTGATGGCAGCCAATCACAAGCACAGGGGGGGGCTTGTGGGTGGGAGCCAATCATGCAGGAGGAGGCGGGGTTTGCAGGTGGGAGCCAATCGTGTGGAAGGGCCAGACCAAATGATTTTGCGGGCTTTATATGGCCCGCAGGCCGGACATTCCCCACCCCTGGTTTAGAAGAAGGGAAGAGATTGCAAATATACAGTAGATGGCAATTTTTTTAAAAAAAAATGTCCTTAAAAAATAAATGCTCACAAGTTGCCATCTATTATGAGTACAGGCCAAACAATTAAGTTGGCTACTATCATTAATAGCAAGTGCTTACCCAAGCATTTTTTTAATCCTTATAGTCCTAACACTTATTTAAGAGAGCAGCATTCTATTTCTTTAATCTTGGATGCCATTGACAAATGCCAGTTGTTCAGTTTATTATATCCTAATATTCAGTGTAATATCCAAATGCCTATTTTTTTTCAAGTTACAGAGGATTCTAAAACTAAGTAACAGAAACACAAACAATATATGCATGTGATAGGGACATGCATTCCCTACACTTGACAATGAATGTATCCTACACAAAATTATAGAACAAAACGACTCTTAAAATTTCACACATCAAAGACGATTTTTCTCTCTCTTTCTCAACAACAATAATGGGGGGAAAGCGAACTGTAATACACACATACATTTTAAAAAATGGTCCAGCATGTAGTTAATGGTGTTGGCTTCCTAAGACTTACAAGTTAATAAAATTGATCTCACTCTAGTCCTGTAATGAAGAACAGTAGGATAAGGCTACATTTGAACCATGGAAAATTATATATTGTTACCTTCTTGTGACCTCCCAGAGCTATGGCCATTCTAACCTCTCCAAGCTGTCATTTGTACGATGCCGACAGCAGATGGGAGAGGAGAACAAACATCGCAGAGGAAGGAAGGGATAATGTTGTCTTGATCGGATAGATCTGCTCAAACATTATGAATACAAACTAAGAATGCTGGAAGTAGTTAGGGCTCTGCTAATAACATTAGAAGAGCAGGCATAATATTTCAGATGCCAAGAATCAAGAAGAAGAAACCATAAAGTAATGATGAAATGCACGATTGGAGAAGAACCCAGGTTCAGTTATTTATTCATAGACATTGATTGTGCTGGGATCTCAAGGTGGGTATCTTCCTTCCGTTGTATCCCCACAACAACATTCAGAAGCAGCTTGGGATGAAAGACTGTGACTAGTTCAAAGTCATCTAGTGAGTTTCCATGGCAAAGGGTGGACCTGAACTTGGGTCTTCTCAGTCCGAGTCCTAAATCTAAATCATGCTGGAATTAACAACAGCTTTATGGCTCCTGGAAACTTAAGGGAAACCCAAGGATTTCAAAGATGGATGGTCTAGACAGTAACTCTGTACTTGCTTTTTTACTTTCTTTTGCTGGTCTCTACCACTGCTCTTACCAAGGGCCAACCAGAGACATCTTTTTTTCAGACACACTCTGTTTCCACTGAAACTATACTAGATGAGGAATCTTCCATACAGCTTCTCAAGACTGCATCAGAGGAAGATCGAGAATTGCTGAAGCACCACAAAAGACTACACATGTTTCTCAAACAATCTGGGGTGTTTTCCACTTCAACTTTTGTAGGCTTCATCTTCTGCAATTCTCAATTGCAATGATAGATGTGGAAGATTAATATTTAGTGAATTAATTTTCACCTTTCTGCTCAAGCAACATACCTGGGGAACACTCCGATTGGGGTCAACTGGACCAAAACTGCATTGAAATGAAACAGTTTTAACCTCTTTCCAGAACTGCAGCAAGGTAGGGGCTAAATATACTTCTGGGGGGAGAGTATTGCATTAGATGGGGATATTTTCCATGAGATGTGGTGCTGGCTGCCAGCTTGGATGGCTTCAAAAAAGGGTTGTAACAATTCATGGGAGTCATGGGGATCAATGGCTGCCTCTGAAGCCATCTGCTGAGAAACTAGTGGGCTTCCTTGTGCAGTTGGGTGGCCACTGTGAGAACAGACATTTGGACTATTGGGGCCTCATCCTGTGGGGCACTGCTTAAATTCTTACGTTCTTATTCCAGCTGTCTTGCCATTTTCCCTACACCCCATGGACTTCACAAAGGGAGGGAACTTTCATCAGATCTTCTCTCAATGACCAGACCAAGTAGACCTATTCAGTTCTGGTAAGGCATTGCCTCAAGTCTCCCATGGGTGACTTAACCCCAATCTGTTGAATGCTCTTCACAGGCCTGGATTCACAGAATGTTCTAAGCCATTAACTAAGCAAACCACGTTTTGGCTTAGAGCAACGTGAGAATCCAGTCTACAGGGTTTAGGACCTTTCCTTCTGGAAGAATACACACACACATCTTAGAATGAGATTGTGTCTGCACATGAAGCACTTCTTGTCTCCCAAGATACACACATCTATTCTTCCTTCAACTCTGCTGTCTTCCAATCAAGTTATGAGAATACTTAGTTTAACAAGTAAGTAGAAAGCCTCATTAAAGCTTGCTAATTTTTTCATGTCACTCAAACCGTGAGTCACTTTATTTTCCATTACTGCTGAAATCTCCTACAGGAACCCTCTTATTAAGTTTCTTTATCTTCACCACCAGTAACATGTCATTTTTAATCAGCTGTTTCTTTTCCTTTCCCTTATCGCTTCAGAATTAGAAAGCAGTTTTCTTTTGTATCTTTATTGCTATCCTTTTCCTTTTTTTAAAAAAAATGGTCAGGGAAAGGTTATTACAACACAAAATCATAAGGATATATAAGCATCAAGTAAATTTCACACCAATTCTAAGCAATTTTAGCATTAGCTTTTAACATTTTTTACATATATACAGTATTTTTCTAGAAGAAAGAAGGAGAAAAAAAAAAGAAGAACCTGCTTGCAATTATTACTTCTACTCTCCCTAAACACTTATGGTACTAAAGTGTGAAATGCCTTCTAAACACAAAGACAGATCTGGGAAGTAATTACAAAAATGCATTCAGGGGCAATAATTCTATATTAACTGTCAGCAGTATACATCTTCTGGAAAGGCACTTGTTATGAAGGAATTATGTATGTCACAGACAGAGGTATTAAAGGCAGCTGAAAATTGCAAGGATGCATTAAACTTAACTCTAGGTCCCTCATCGAGGGTCAATTTATGTTTAATTTGTTACCTTGAAGTTGAGCCAATACTTATATGAACATCTGTTCAGCAATGCAAACATGCAGACCAATTTCTATTTGGGAGACCTATATTAAATCTTATTTTTATTTTAAAATACACCACTAGCAACATTCACACCTGTGATACTCAGTTTTGCTAGAGGGGCAAACTGCAGAAAAAGGAGATTTTGGACAGGAGAGTGTTCTCTCTCCTTCTCCATCCCATGCAGTTGTGCTTGGCTCAGAGGCAGGCAGGCAGGCAGGCAGGCAGGCAGGCAGGCAGGCAGGCAGGCAGGCGGAGATCATCAGAATGTGCCCTGAATTATTGTGGTACCTTATTAGGAATCACATGACACATTCAGCCTTGGTTTGTCTGCACATCGTGACAAGCAACAGATTGGGGTTTTGAAACCATAGCAGCTCTATTTGTGCAACCCACTAAGCTCAAACCAAAACGCAGTACAATTTAATGAGAAATGCTCAGGAGCGGGCAAACTCCAGGCTTTGAATGGCCCTCTATCAGTCTACAACTGCCCAGCCAAGAGAGCCACTTTCGTGTAGTGGTTAAGGCTGTGTTTCTCAACCTCGGCAACTTTAGGTTATGGGGACGTCAACTCCCAGAATTCCCCAGCCAGCAATGGGTTAAAGTTGCCAAGGCTGAGAAACACTGGGTTAAGGCCTCAGGCTAGAAACCAGGAGACCATGTGGTCTAGTTCTGCCTTAGGCCAAAAGCCAGCTGGGTGACCTTGGGCCAGTCACTCCCTCTCAGCCCTAGGAACAAGAAGACAAGGGTAAACCACTTCCAAAATCTTGCCAATAAAACTGCCAGGGCTTGTCCAGGCAGTCACCAGGAGTCAATGCTGACTCAAAGGCACAAATTATCCATCCATCCACCCACCCATCCACCCATCCACCCATCCGCACAGTATCGGCCAATTATTATTATTATTATTATTATTATTATTATTATTATTATTATTGATTCTATTTTAACCCATCCCCAAAACTAAGTCAGCCTGCCATTCCCGTTGTTCAGGCCAACTTCAGCCTCATTTCTTTTCCACTGGTGGGGGCTGAGGGGGGAAGTAGCCCGCCTTTCCCACACCCATCCCAGTTAAACACCTGCAAGAACTGGGCCAAACACGGTCCTGCCCCATCAATGACATCATCACAGGGTTTCCTGCAGTCCCCTGGAAGAATGGGGTCTTCAGTGATTCTTCAAAAGTTGCTCACCCCTAAACTATTATGGGAAGTCCTGGCTTCAGCTTCCCATCATGCATAAATCTACTCATTATGGCTTAGCATTGTGTGGGAATCTAGTCACTGTGGTTTACCAAAATAAAAAATACTGCCCTGGGACAGCCATGAAGTTGGGGTGGGGAGCAAATTTCCCTAAGTGTGTATCTATAATTTACAACTGCAAGTTTTCTTTTGTCTCTAAAGGGAAAGTAGCATTTCCTTCTTGTCTCATCTCCCATGGAGGAGCACCAGTGCAGATACCACACAACTCATTCACCGTCAAGCAAAGGGTTTGCAATCAGACATGGCTGAACTACAACTCCCAGCATCCCTCATCACTGGCCATGCTGGCTAGGGCTGCTGGAGTTGTAGTTCAGCAAGACCTGAGGGGGCCAACTCCTGATTTAGACCTTCCCATTAGCTGGGCCAAGGTCTTCAAGGATGAAGCAATCCAAGCGTTAACTGAGCAATGCTTAAAAACACACACACAGACACAAAAGGGAAGCGCTTTAAACAATTAACAGGGTCTCACCAGAATTTTCATTAGTGATGTTTTTATTTGCCTGGGTTCTCCCTGCTTCTCATGTTTCTTCCAAAGATCCTTAATTGGGCCTCTGGTATCTGAAGTAAAGTTCCTGGAGTTTTCTCATTCTCAGAGGAGACCCAGAAAAGGTGGGAAGAAGTGACTGCTCATAATACCCTTTTCCAGACAGAGCTAATAATGACCATCTTCCACTAATGAAAATATGTTGGGGAGAAGAGAAAATGCTGCTGTTGTAATTAAACTCGAGAAGAGTTCAATTGGTGGGGGAAGAGAAATTAAATTTATTTACATGCTGTTCTGCTGCTGATGAAGCATTAGCTATTTGGGAGGCCTTCTAATTAACCTTAATTTAGTTCACAAACTTTTTTTTGGTACCCTGTTCTCCACATACATGGGGAAAACGATTGTTAATTATTACATACTTGCTCAATTTATATCCCACTTTTCCACCAAGACTAAACACTCAAGGCAGTCTACAGCTTGAAGCAAACCAAAACATCCATCAAGAAATGATCATGAGGATCATCATCATCATCATCTGGAATAAGAAAAACAAACAACTTTACACATTTTCAGGCCCAAATTTGTGCCTTAAACAATAAGATTTGACGTTGGGCACCTGGGATGCTGAAAATTAAGGAAGGAAAAACCATATTAGAGAGCTTGATTCTCAAAAGAAACATGGGAGAGAACATGGCCCTGAGAAGGAAGAAATTACGCAAAGACAAGCCTTTTCTTTCACCCACTAAATCAGCCTTTCTCAACCTTTTGTCCCTGGAGGAACCTTGAAATATTTTCCAGGCCTTGGGGAACCCCTGCGCATTCAGGCTCAAATATAGGCCAGAAATTACAAAATTATTTTATTTGTTTCATGTGTCAGCCTGTGTATATGCATTAACAGTGTTCTTAAACTAAAAATAAAGAATGAAACTCACCTCTTTAATGTGAAGTTGCCCAAATTTGAAATAATATTTTAAATAAATTGTGATCTCCCAGGGAACCCCTAGTGACCTCTTGTGGAACCCGAGGGTGCCATGGAACCCTGGTTGAGAAACCCTGCTCTAAATATTTTTCTTGTTGATGTTCTCTCATTCCCCCATTGCCTCTCTTTTTTTTTTCCAGCGATCTGATGCCAGGAAGAACCATTTCCCTACAGACTCCATCTACAGAGAACTGTACAAGGGAAGCAACGGAAGTGAGCGAATCCCGCAGTGAACAACTCAAGTACAGTAACTCAAGAAAGGAAAAACCAATCTCCTCACATCTCATGATGATCCATTCTTTTTTCCAGCTTCTACCTTGGCTGTCTAGCCAACACATTCCCCCCCCCCCCCAATGTAATTATTCATATACTTTTACATTACACGTCTTCATATGGAACACACATGCATCTTGATTGATGGAAATGTTTCAGTTTTTTCCAAGGCACCATTTCAACATTTTGGCACCACCTCCGTTTCTCTAAAGATCACCCATTATCAATAGCCATTTGTTTGTAGCATCTAAATATGTTGTGCTCGCTTCGGCAGCACATATACTATATACTATATATATATATATATATATATATATATATATATACACATACACATACACATACACATACACATACACATACACATACACATACACATACACATACATACACACACACACACTGTATACATACGCGCACACGCACACACACACATACATACATACATTGGGGCGTGGTGGCTCAGTGGGTAAGACGCCAGGCATGTCAATCGGAAGATCGCAAGTTCAGAGGTTTGAATCCCTAGCCCTGCGTGCGGAGTGAGCTCCCGCACTAGCTCCAGCTCTTGCCAGCCTAGCAATTCGAAAGCATGCAAATGCAAGTAGATGAATAGGTACCACTTCGGTGGGATGGTAACAGCGTTCCACGTGCGTCATGCCAGCCACATGACCGCGGAAGCGTCTTCGGACAACGCTGGCTCTTCGGCTAACAAACGGAGATGAGCACCGGCCCCTAGAGTCGGACACAACTGTACAAATGTGCGGGGGGAACCTTTACCTTTTTTAAATATGTTGCTTTCTCTATTTGTTTCTGAACAGGTTTGTGGTTGTAGGAACTGTTCCCAATATTATTTTTTTCCTCCACCATTCAATTATCTGGCCTTTTTCAAAAACCTGGCTGTCACTTCTAATTCTTGCACATCAAACGCCATACAACTGTTAGCATCAGGCTTTCCGAATGGAAGCAACATTTAACATCATCAGTCCCTATTTTCTCAGCTCCCAAACAAGCTCCCTTAAATTAAATCTGACAACAGTTGAATGATGACATTGTCACCAACTCAAACACACACACACACACACACTTTTATTTATTGTTGCTGTTGGGACAAATTTTCCTAAAGAGCAGAGAAAGTATTAATGCATAGAGGAAGATCAATCTTGCCTGTCATAAATTGTGGGTAATATTTGAGAAGCCCTGAAATGAAGATCAGAACTTCTTGCCTGGTTTCACATACCAACTAAGCTGTGATTGGCTTTAATTCCGTCTTGTTGAATAAGCCATTGTGGCTAAGTTATGCAAAAATGAACCCATAAATCATGAGTTATAAGTAAAAGGGTTTATGCATTACACTAAACCAAAACCATAAAAAAACCACAGCATAAAAAAAAAAGGTAAAGGTACCCCCGCACATTTGTGCAGTCGTGTCCGACTCTAGGGGCCGGTGCTCATCTCCGTTTGTTAGCCGAAGAGCCAGCGTTGTCCGAAGACGCTTCCACGGTCATGTGGCCGCATGACATGCGTCTTACCCACTGAGCCACCATGCCCCTCAACCACAGCATAGCATATCACAAAGTGTGAATCCTGCCAACTCTAACTTAAGGAAGGAAACAAGTTTAAGCAAGCCATGGTTTAGCATGAAGGATGATCCTGAAATTGAAAAACCCAACTCATTCACTAACATTCAGGTTAATGTTGTTGCAATTCAGTTTTCTCTTGGTTTCAGAAACTTCATTTCTGAAATAACTGAATGTATAAATTGGAAATATACAGCATTGTTCTAGGCATAGCTCCTCAGAAGGAAGTTCTCTTAATTCAGTGGAACTTACTCTCAAGCATGAGTCTATAAGTTTGCATAGGTTTTCCTTATTTGTGAGTTCTAATTCCTTTAAAGCAAACATCTTTTCAGAACAAAGATTGTTTTTTTCTCTGCGGTTTTATTTGCTTCATAAGCCCTTCTTACAAAAGATCAGCTTTTAATTAACGTTTTTTTAAAAATTTAGTCCAACATAAATCTCCTTCATTTCATGCAGAGGGATGGCTTCAGCCCACTTCTGTCCCGAAACAATGAGATTTGGCTGGTGAACAGTTTGGACAGAAAGAGAGTGCCAGGGGAGAGACAATAAATCACAGCATGATTTATTTCCATCCCTTCTCAAAAACTAAGGCTGGAAGTTGCAGCTAGCAATTGCAGAAAAGTCAGAGTTCCACTATAATACCTATTTTTCTGTGTGCATGAAGAGGATGAGCACAAAAAAAAGAGGGTTTTCCGTCATTGTAGAATGAAGTTAGATCATTCCTTGAGCCAGAAGCACAAACCTGCAAAGTTGTGATTGTCTGACTCATATTTCCTCGACTGATTATGCATTGCCTCCCATTCGTGGGCTTCCCCACCGCTTTGCCTCTCCCCACCCCAAATGACTCTTGCAAACATTGTTTTGGGAACTCAGCAGCACCCAAACCAAACAGGATGATCAGAAAAAAATATGAATATTTGGTGATCTGAAACATCTACTCTCCTGTGGAAAAATACAGACTGGATCTTTTCCCAGTTCCTGCATTGTTAAGAACTGCAGAATCTCAATGGCTCATAAGCACTTTTGCGAGCATTAGTGACAATTGATAAGCCTTAACATGGTTTCTTCATGATTGGCTATTTAGATTTATAAACCATTAATTAGTGTGAACCCTGTGAATTATGGCTAATTCAGCAAATCATAGTTCAGTGCCATGCATGAAAAACAAAAAGCAAACCCCAAAAATCGTTACATAGAATTTCTTGTTAAATATATTCCAGGAAGTTATCAAGAACTGACTGTGAAGAAAATCCATAAAATAAAATCTGCTAAAATTATACAATATAAATTGACTCCTTCCTAGAGTGCATTGACGGAGTTATAAACAAATTAGTAGTAAGACACAATTACTCAGTCCTTTGGACTGAAAGTTTTCAAGAAATTGGGAAATCATCCAAAACTCTTGGATAATGATCATGGCTGTTCCAGGGATGTCCGGAGGGGTAGAGGATGTCAAAAAAGTCAAGATGGTGGCTGTGAATATGCAAAGCCCACCCCTTTTTTACATGCATTGCACACACAACTGCAGCTGCCATCTTGACTTTTTTGACACCCCGTGTGAATGCCACTGGGGTCTTGATTTATTGCTCAGAAAACCTCAGGCACTTATAAATGGATTCAGTTCATTTTACTAACTGCCAGGTTTTGCTTTAACAAAACACTGAAAAACTAAAACACAACTTTCCATGGATCAAGGTGTAGGAAAGTGTAGGAAATTAATCTAGCTGCAAATTTAACAGGACATTTTGAAAAGAAAGCCACAATGAAAGATAAATGCATTCAAATATGGCCACTGATGTTTAGATATGGCATCAGTTTTTAATTCCTATAAATTTCTTTCATCTGTATACATGTCACCCTGGATAGTAATATTGAATATGGATGTTCAGAATATTTGTACCTCTCTTTAAGACCATGTCTCTATCTGGATGCATATCCAAGGTTTGTTACTTATTTTCCCATTTTTAAACTTTTTTTTTAGTTTTAGTTTTGAGATTTTATTTGTTTAATTTTTTTAAAAAAAACCAACCTGTAGTCAGTCAGCCTTTATTTTGGTCAATGACCATAAATAAATAAGAGAAGTCAAACAAACAAACAAACACAAAACAGAAATTATTATTTCAAGTGACTTCCTAGATACAAATGCAAAATATTGAGACAAAGTATTACTAATACTAAAACTGAATTCATAGTATGATCTAAAACCAAAACTGTATCTTCACTCTTTCCACCCAAGCTGCAAGAGAATGGAAAAATCAAACATGGTTCACTTCCAAATCCCCAAACCATATTGTTGGGTGTTAGCCAGTAGCTAAGTTCTCACATTGCATAAAGCCACAATTTGTTAAATAAGACACTATTTACTGACTTCACATGATCATATTAAGCCCCAGCATTGCTTCATTAGCTCTGGCTCAGGTTGATGTGAATGCTCCATTTTTGTCGTCTGTGGTCCACGTTTTACACGGAGGGCAGACAATTCAACAATTTGACCTTCACGCCTCTGGTTGGGTCACAGGAGACAACCTGGTGATGTCACCAAAATGGATATAGCTAAAAGTTTTCATCCCATTTGGAGGGGGGTGGGATTTGAGTGAACGGAAGGACTGCCTCCTCTTTTTCACTCTTCCTTGGCAGCTGATCAGCATCTCAATATAAGCTGCTCAAAAAAATAAAGGGAACACTGAAATAAGACATCCTAGATCTGAATGAATGAAATATTCGTATTAATTACTTTGTTCATTAGATAGTTGAATGTGCTGACAACAAAATCACACAAAAAGCAATGGAAATCAAATGTAAGCAACCCCTGGAGGTCTGGATGTGGAGTTACACTCAAAAATTAAAGTGGAAAAGAACACTACAGGCTGATCCAACGTTGATGTAATGTCCTTAAAACAAGTGAAAATGAGGCTCAGTAGTGTGTGTGGCCTCCACGTGCCTGTATGACCTCCCTACAACGCCTGGGCATGCTCCTGATGAGGTGGCGGATGGTCTCCTGAGGGATCTCCTCCCACACCTGGACTAAAGCATCCCCCAACTCCTGGACAGTCTGTGGTGCAACGTGGCGTTGGTGGATGGAGCGAGACATGATGTCCCAGATGTGCTCAATTGGATTCAGGTCTGGGGAACGGGCGGGCCGTCCATAGCATCAATGCCTTCGTCTTGCAGGAACTGCTGGCACACTCCAGCCACATGAGGTCTAGCATTGTCTTGCATTAGGAGGAACCCAGGGCCAACTGCACCAGCATATGGTCTCACAAGGGGTCTGAGGATCTCATCTCGGTACCTAATGGCAGTCAGGCTACCTCTGGCAAGCACATGGAGGGCTGTGCGGCCCCCTAGAGAAATGCCACCCCACACCATTACTGACCCACTGCCAAACCGGTCATGCTGGAGGATGTTGCGAGCAGCAGAATGTTCTCCACGGCGTCTCCAGACCCTGGCACGTCTGTCACATGTGCTCAGTGTGAACCTGCTTTCATCTGTGAAGAGCACAGGGCGCCAGTGGCGAAGTTGCCAATCTTGTGTTCTCTGGCAAATGCCAAACGTCCTGCACGGTGTTGGGCTGTAAGCACAACCCCCACCTGTGGACGTCGGGCCCTCATACCACCCTCATGGAGTCTGTTTCTGACCGTTTGAGCAGCCACACGCACATTTGTGGCCCACTGGAGGTCATTTTGCAGGGCTCTGGCAGTGCTCCTCCTGTCCCTCCTTGCACAAAGGCGGAGGTAGCGGTCCTGCTGCTGGGTTGTTGCCCTCCTACGGCCTCCTCCACGTCTCCTGATGTACTGACCTGTCTCCTGGTAGCGCCTCCATGCTCTGGACACTACGCTGACAGACACAGCAAACCTTCTTGCCACAGCTCGCATTGATGTGTCATCCTGGATGAGCTGCACTACCTGAGCCACTTGTGTGGGTTGTAGACTCCGTCTCATGCTACCACTAGAGTGGAAGCACCGCCAGCATTCAAAAGTGACCAAACCATCAGCCAGAAAGCATAGGAACTGAGAAGTGGTCTGTGGTCACCACCTGCAGATCCACTCCTTTATTGGGGATGTCTTGCTAACTGCCTATGCTTTCCGCCTATTGTCTATTCCATGTGCACAACAGCATGTGAAATTGATTGTCAATCAGTGTTGCTACCTAAGTGGACAGTTTGATTTCACAGAAGTGTGATTGACTTGGACTTACATTGTGTTGTTTCAGTGTTCCCTTTATTTTTTTGAGCAGTGTAGATTCCTGGATTGGTCCTCATCTTCCGCTTCCTGGTTTACCTGGGACACCTGCAAATAACTGAGCACTGAAATCTATTTAAAGTACCACTCCAATATCACCTCATTTTACTGCTGAATGGTGTGTCTACAGATAACTCCCATGTCTGAACTATTACCACCTGTAGCCACTTCTCCTAGAAATATTTCCTCCTGATATTGCCTGCTGCCAGGGGTTGGATTGTCCAGGCTCTTCCAAACCAAGGCAGTGGATTCCATGCGAGCATCAAGAAAAGGTGCCAGATGCCTGCTCATTTGGAAGGGGAGCTTTGTTCCCACAGCAGGTGGTACACACCTCTAGAACCACATCATCAGGGACATTAAAATTGATTTACGGAACGTCTGTTTCCATGACAGATGCAAGTGTGCTTAAAGCACCACCGTACGGCATACAGCTGTGGGGTCTGAAAAACCACTTCTGAAAGAACTTCATTTTTCATAGTTCTCCATGTCCTTAAGGTGGGGCAGCCATGGGATGTCAATCTCTAACAGAACCCAAGAACCCAGGGGACCTTCTGTCACTCCAGGTAGCAGCTTAGCCATTCAAAAGAAAAGCATTCCAGTTTCTATTGGGTTTGTCCAGATATGAACCAAAATTCAGTCAGAGGAAGTCATCTCTTACAGGCAAAAGACAATGTCTCTCTGGAGTCTTCGGAGCGTGAGATGAAAAGCAAAGCTTAAATCTGTCTTTTAGTACAAAGGGCTTTTTAAAGGCAAAATAAAAAGGCAATCCTTTCCATAGTTGTTCATAACTATCTCATTTCTTAACATGGATCCATGTATAGCTGAAGTTCTAAGAGACATGTGGAGGACCATGGAGATTCTGAGAGCACCTGCTAAGGGTGGGGCAGCATTGAGGACATGGGGGGAGTCCTCAAGATATCCCATCAGATGAGGAGAGTACCAAAACAAAGGAAGAAAAAGGCCTCCGGCAAAAGAGAATATGCATTCCACAGCCACCAAAGACTCAAGTAAAGGTTCCGGACAGAAAACTGAACAGAAGACAGAAAGGAATTACACAAGATTATGTCTAAGGAGGAGCTGAAATCAATTCAGAATGCATCAGAACAGTTATTTTCAAGAAAAGATTCTTTATGCTACAAGTATAGAACTGTTTTACTACTGGAAATGTTATAAATTATGTAAGGGATTTTTTTAAAAAAGCTTCTCTTTTATCTAATTTGATGATCATAATGGAGGAGGAGGAGGAGAAAGAAGAAATAATAATATTAATATTAATATCCACATTGGTGAGTCCTACTGAATTCCAGTCCCAGTCAAGCTTATCACAGACTATATTAAAGGATTGTATTATTATACATTAAGAGCAAGAATCAGCACCAAAGGAATCTGTGATGAGTGCCAAACAGCCCCAAAAGATTGAAATTAAAAAAACAGAAACATCTCCCATGAGAATTAAAAAAATTTCTGTAAGATCTCACAGGGTGAGATTGCTGAGACAATTCCTGCAAGAGAGTTTTGAAAGGGGTACCTGAACAATAGAAAACTTGCAGGAAAACCTGTCAATTGTATCTGTCGTTTCAGACCTTTTTGTAAGACACTGATTCTTAGCTATTGGCCTTGTGAACCGCACCATTGCGTTTCATGAACCATCCAAGGTTTGTTTAATGTAGTGTACAAACCAGGAAATCTGCTTTGTAGGAGTCATAAATCAAGGGCTTACAATTCCAGCTTCTAAGGAGAAAAACAAACCATTGTTCCTGGACTGCGCATAACATTAAAGACACCATGCAAGCAACTAGTTGCAAGAGTCTACTGCTGTAGAGATGGGCAGTGATAAATCTGAATAATAAATAAATAATAAATAAATAAACTATTGTATCTGGACTTATTAAACGACACCCCCTGGCAGAGGGATGCTAAACAGAGAATTAGCTTCTTCCTCGGTAAACTAGAGTTGGCACTAGATGTGAATGTTCCATGTGACAATAGTCCTAAACCAGTGTGTGAACTATTCTGGGAGTCAGAGCTTTCCAAACTTTTCATGTTGGTGACACACTTTTTAGACATGCATCATTTCGCGACACACTCTTACAGCAGTACATCATTTCGAGACACACTCTTACAGCAGGGCACAAGGCAGGCACCAGGACCTGCGTGGAATCCTGGCAGGGCTTGGAGGCAGCAGCAGCCGTGACACACCCAGACACTGCAGCCGACACACTAACGTGTCCCGACACACAGTTTGGAAAGCTCTGCTGGGAGTTGACATCTGCACATCTTAAAGTTGCCAAGGTTGAAAAACACTGTTCTAAACTCCAAGCCTACCTAAGGATGTGGGCCCAGGCTGTTTATTAAAAGTTATTAAGAGTTCCCTGGTTGGAGGAGATGGGCGGTGATACAAATTTAAATAATAAATAAATAAATAAATAAATAAATAAAATTCTATAGGCATTAATATAATATTTTTATTATTCTAAATATTCTATAATATTCTTCTTATCCTAATTTAATTAATTAATTTTGGTTTAGATAACTAGTCAACAGACAATTTAAAAGAGAAAAAACAGAGTCACCATAATGCTCACTTTAATAGAAAATCATATAAAATGTTTATTCCCCCCCCCAAAAAAAAATAGAGTGCATGAACACAAGGACATGTTGTTTTTCCCACCATGACTTACACCGACATTGCCTTCTGCACCTAATCCATAAGTGAAAACATGTATAAATTCTTCACTGATATCAGTCTTTAAGAGTAGGAACAGAAAGGCACCTAAATGTTTAAAGAGCTCATGGAAACATACTAACCAGCCTGGCATGTTAAAATAATCAGTCTGCAACAAGCCCTGTACATTTTTAAACTGCCCATTGGTCTTTAAAAATGCCTAAAATTCTCTATATAGTTAATTATTTCTTCTTCCGTCAACATGTCCTCTCTTATCCCTCAAGGTAATGCACCACTGATGAATTGCAATGTAGTCAACTGCCTAGACCATTAAGCCTTCAAGAAAAACTTCTCAATAACTTCTATTTCTCAGCAACACCCACTCTTCCATCCAAACCAAACAGCAAGCTGCAAAATACAATTTCAAATCAGGTAGACCCAACCCTCCTCTTTCCTTTGCATCTTGTAACACCTTATATTTAACTCGTGGTTTTTTCCCCTTGCCATACAAACTTAGATATGAACCCCCACTCACAGAAATGGATTTTGAGCTTCCTGTGTTCTTCTCCATTTTTTCTTGTGCTTAGTCTGGACACAATTTTGTTATTTTATAAACTGACTTGAGTAATAGAATGTCACTTTCCAAAAAAAAAAAAGGATGTTATGTATCTTCCCTCTGCTGGTGCTGAGCAGGATATAAAAACAATACGTGAGACTTCTGAGTAGAATAAGATGGGAAGCTGGAGGGCGGAGGAAGAAACCATTAAAAAGCCATAATGTACAGTGGAGTATATTATGTGTAGAGTGTCTCCAAGGCTATATACAGTAACCAAAACCAGTCCTGTGGTCCCATTGGGCTGAAATTTCATTATATTCTTTTATGATCTTCCTGTTTGCATTAGCACCAGTCAAGTGATGTAGAACTTCAATAAAAGGTGGACTAACTATGTTTCACTTTTCATTTTGTGCTCTGGCCCAAACCAACATCATCCCCTTGCCCTTTTCCGTTGACCCCTATGACAAAATACTTCAGTCTGCTAAACCAGATCATTTGGCCAGATATCCTGCATTCACAATTCCTCACACATCATTCTTGCAGTCAAAAATGGAATCACCCACAAAGCTATCTTCTTCTGTACATAATGGATTATGGCTTAGCATGTTATGGGAATCTAGTCAACTGGGTTTTACTGGAACCATAATTAAATTAAACATAGCTTAACCTGATTTGTGAATCCAGCCATCCTAACCCTAATCCTCCCAGGTGAATGTACAAAGTGTTGCATTCTTAAACCAATCACACACAACTTCACACCAATGACAGCTTTAAATCTTGACTCTCCAGATCAGGGCTTTCCAAAGTTTTCCCGCGGTGACACACCAACCGCCGTTGGTGTGTCGCCGCGGGAAAACCCGGAAGTGCCGCCGTTGCAGCAGCACGCAAAAACCCAGAAGCGCTGCTGCCGCTTTCAGGTTTTTGCGCACCGCCGTTGGTGTGTTGCCGCGGGAAAACCCGGAAGCGCTGATGATGATCAGCGCTTCCGGGTTGTGTGGCGACACACCAGACTGTGTGTGGCAACACACTTTTGTGTCGCGACACACAGTTTGGAAAGCTCTGCTCCAGATGCTTAAAACCTGCATTCAGGAACTTGCTTATAGCAGATACTCACAGACATAATGTTCAGTGGCATAACTGGGTGGATTAGTTGTTTTATTGTGGATAAAAATGGAGCTATTTGCCAGAAAATATCTGCCCGCTGTAGTACATAGAATTCAAAGCTTGTCCTGTATATACGTTTATGCACTACAGTTTAAATTCTAGGCATTTTTCTCCCACCTTATGAGTCAATAGAAATTTGGCTGCTCTCTTCACAGCCCTGAGAACAGGAACCACCTGTTCAATGTTGACATAGTGACTCTGTGTGGTCCAGGAACCTCTGCTTCCTCCTTACTGGCTTCTTTCCTTACTGACAATATCCCCCCCAAGCCTAAACAGAGTTTAGAGAGGGGATTTCCTCTTTCCTTTCCTTTGTTTGCCTACCACCCTTAATATAATTCAGGATAGCTAATTTATTCTGGTCTTCTCTCCAGCAGCCAACACCCAACATCCAGCAACTAACACCCAATCCTGAAAATATTTTAGCAACAATTCTACATTTCAAGTATGAGACTATGCCCATACTTGCTATTTTTGAAGTGAGAGGGGCTGTAAACCTAGGAGAAGGTAACTTGGTGTCCTTCAGATGGTTCATATCAACTGCCATCTGGAAGCTCAGCTAACAGAGACTGCAACCATTTGATCCAAATTTTCACAAAGGCACCAACGTGCCTGTTCCATGTTTACACAGCACTTGTTTAAAAACACTAAGTATGGAATCTATCATTGATCAACTATCCACACTCCACTTCCCTATCCCAATAGTGTTAGCAACCATTGGAATCAAAGTTCTCCTCCCAAATATCCCTTCAATTTACATTATTTTCTGAAAGACTTCTGGAGGCTGTCAGCATTAATGAAAAAATAATGCTCTTACAATTATTTGTGCTTCAATATCTCAGGGGGAAAAAAAGAATCCTATCAATGAAAATCTCAATGTGTCCCCCATTATTCAGATTGCCAAGGATGGCATTCTACTCATTCCTTCTCTGGGAAGGGAAGGGAAGGGAAGGGAAGGGAAGGGAAGGGAAGGGAAGGGAAGGGAAGGGAAGGGCCAATGCAGTGGGATAACGCAAAACATTACAGTGTTGAACTTACAGTGGAGTAGAGGGAAGGGGAAATCCCATCCAAACCTGGTATTATATAATTACATCAGAATGAAAGTGCCATGATACCCATTGCAAAAAACTTTGTAGCTGCTATATGTGAAAAAGTCATAACTTGGTACAGTGCACTCACTCTCAAGAGAATAGAAGAATATTAGTCTTTGGGTTTTATTAGCCATATGGAACCAATCTAGTAACTGTGTTGCAATGGCTAGGTTTGAAAGTAAAGACCAACACACATCTTGCACTGAGCAATCCATTGGGTTTACCTGATTGGGTCACAGTCGAGTCCCAGTTCAGTGTGAAGTCTGATGTTTCGCCCTCTTCAACTGAAAGAAAGCAGAAGAGCTACAGTGAGGTTCGAGGAAAGAATAGGCAGATTTCATTTTTCAAAAGAATCAGCCGAATCCAGTTAACTGTTCTTTGAATTTGGATTTTTTATATATAGTCACATTAGCAAACAAAAGAGGCTGCCTGCCCCCACATCTGAGTCGTTAATAAAGCCCACCTGCAGTGCTTTCAGAATACAACCTATAGTACCATTTGTATCTCTACACCCCACTTTCAAAAGCTCCCCTACAAGAGAGGACACGAGTATTCCCATTTAATTTTGGGAGAATGAATGAAGCTGAGATCTGAATCACAATCTACTTTCATCTCATCAGGCCAAACAAGTCTTTGGATGGGTCCTGAAATGTAAATTTTCAACTAGGTTTACTGTCCAAGGTGTAGCCGAGTTTAACCACTGCCCATTGGTTTGCTTATTTTGGCACAGTGTGACATGGGAAGCCAGCCACAGTGGTGTGTAAGCTAACCCAGGCACCTGTAAATATTGGGCTAACCCAGGCGCCTGTAAATCATGACTTAGTGAGATGGGCGAACTCAGGCAATAAAATGACAATTTACGTTCCTATCAAATGACTGCACATCAGCCAGCCTTTAGCACAAAGTATCCAAAAACTAAAATATTCTGGAAGCACTTCTATATTCTTTTATATAAATGAGAGCCAGTTTGGTCTAGTGATTAAGACAATGGGCTAGAAACCAGGAGACTGAGAGTTCTAGTCCTGCCTTAGGCAAGAAAGCTGGCTGGGTGACCTTGTGCCAGTCACACTCTCTCAGCCCTAGGAAGGAGCCAATGGCAAACCAGGAGACTGAGAGTTCTAGTCCCGCCTTAGGCACGAAAGCCGGCTGGGTGACCTTGGGCCAGTCCCTGTCTCTCAGCCCTAGGAAGGAGCCAATGGCAAACCAGGAGACTCTGAGTTCTAGTCCCGCCTTAGGCATGAAAGCCGGCTGGGTGACCTTGGGCCAGTCCCTCTCTCTCAGCCCAACTCACCTCACAGGGTTGCTGTTGTGGGGAAAATAGGAGGACGGAGTATTTGGTATGTTCGCCGCCTTGAGTTATTTATAAAAATAATAAAGACGGGATAAAAATTAAATAAATAAATAAAATATTCCATTTTCCAGATTATTATACACCAGATATATGAGACAATATATGTGACAATGCTGGTTAAGTACATTAGAAGTTGTAGTCCAAGACATCTGCAGTGTTGTTTTAGTGAAATGCAGAAGTTCACTTTCGTTTGGAGGGTGGGGGGAGGTCCTATAGAGACCAACAATAGGTTCTTGAGACACATCTGCTCTTAACTGAACCACGATGGGATAAGATGACATTGGCTGCCATGTCATTTAAAATGCATTCACATACACACAAACACACACACACACACACACACACAGTTATAATGAATGTTTCTTGAACACACCTCAAAGCAGTTCATGGCCTTTAATTTTTTTTTTTAATTTTCTGGAAGTCTACTTCCTGCTTCTCTTCTCTTTCCCCCATGAGCCTTAACCTGATTGCTTAGCCGCCCCAACTGATGCAAGAGAGAGCTGAAAAGAAATTGGAAAGAAGCAAGCATCTTTTTAATAAGAATGATAAATGTCTGATGTATAACAATCAAGGCATGGCCTTTTGATGAAGAAGTATATTTAGACAGGTCTACTGTGCTGTGTTGCCTCTTTAATGAAACCAATACTTGGCTTCTTACATCAAGGATATGGTTATATAGCTGCTTTATTTTGGGAAGGAAAAGAAGGATGAAAGGGATGGGTGGGAATGAGCATTGCAAATCTTGTTCAGAATTAGGGTGAGCCAAAAAGAGGAACGTTCCTGTGATAAAGTTGAAATTGAGATGACTTAGTTCTTCCACCCAGCTGTTCACCATTCCATTTCAACATCTGCTCCGACTTAAAACTCAGACACAACAATAGAATTGTGCACAAAAACTAGGCTGACCATATTTCAGGATGGCAAAACGGGACGGGGTCTTATGTAATATTCCGTATCCATGAAAAAGACAGGGTTCCCCACCCCCGGTCTGCGCGATTGGCTCCCGCCTGCAAACCCCACCCCCGGTCCGCACGATTGGCTCCCGCCTACAAATCCTGCCCCCCGGTCCGCGCAATTGGCTCCTGCCTGCAAACCCTGCTCCCGGTCCGCGCAATTGGCTGCCGCCTGTAACCCCGCCCCCGGTCCGCGCAATTGGCTCCTGCCTGCAGACCCCGCCCCCGGTCCGCGCTCCTGCTCGGATCCTCCTTCTACACCATTCCTGCCAGGTTTGAAAAACAGGACAAAATTGAGATTTTTATGAAAACGACGGGACGGTTGAAAAATGCTAAAAAAACTGGACGTATGGTCAGCCTAACAAAAACTAATTTTGGTAGGACCAGATCACAAAAGCCTCCATTCCTCTGGATGTAAATAACCTTGTTTATATTATCTTCAATGTTCTACCCACTCTCTTTGTAAACTTGCTATTACAAGGGTCACCAGGATGCTCATCAGTCACAAAACGTTACTTTTAATGTCTGAAATACCTTCAGATATTTGAGATTAAACCAATTTAAATGATCATAATCTCATAGGAGAACATTTAAAATCCAATAGCAAATTACGATGATCGAGAAAGAAAGCAGAGGGACACTTAAATTAGTACATTACTAAAATTATTCGCCTCTCCCAAAACAAGAGAGACTCCTGAAAATAATATACTGTAGGTTCTTTACAGGAAATTTGATCCATTAAAACAAAACTGTGAACATCTTCTTTGCAACGTATGATATGCTGGAAGTCTAATTATGAGGATCACTAAAAGAAGAGCTACCATCTCTTCCACAATGAACTTGACAGATTGCAAAACCAGGCTAGTAGCCCTAAATACTGTAACTACTGCACTTTCCTGGAGTGTTGTGAAGCAGTTACCCAGGAGAGAGTCACTAACCAATATTACTCTAGAAATGGAAACATAAGAACATACTCAACTGCCTTAAGCTAAATCACACTGTAGAACCTGCTCTCCGAAGTTTCAAGCAACAGTCTTGCTCATCACCGACTCCTTCATGCTTAACAGGAAATTAACAGGTAACCCACTGTACATGTAGCTAAATCACACTGTAGAACCTGCTCTCCGAAGTTTCAAGCAACAGTCTTGCTCATCACCGACTCCTTCATGCTTAACAGGAAATTAACAGGTAACCCACTGTACATGTAGCTAAATCACACTGTAGAACCTGCTCTCCGAAGTTTCAAGCAACAGTCTTGCTCATCACCGACTCCTTCATGCTTAACAGGAAATTAACAGGTAACCCACTGTACATGTAGCATGGGTTCCACCAAGGAGGTATTGCCCCCCCCCCCAAGGCTGTGGAGAGGACAAACCCCGCAACCCATACCACCCTTTGGGGATCTCCAAGCAGGAATACCCATTGAGGGTCAACCGTTGGCCAACAAAAACACATGCTTCTCATGCAAGTTAGAACGGTGCATTCCTCCAACCACGTTGCAGATTCATAAATCTCCATCCAACAGGTCTCCTCCCAAGTTCAACTGTTGTCACTGTTTCAGGAGAGGAAAAGAGCAGCAAGCTGGCATCTTCCAAAACTCCATTGCAAGACTCAGTGTGAGCCGAGGCCTCCTGCCAGAGTGCTGTCTTTTAATAGGGCTATTATACTTCACCCCTTTCTTTGCTGGACTGTCCCATGAAAGAGATGGGGAGGGGGTCACACAGTTTTTCAGCTTGTTCACAGCCTAAATTCATGCAGATGCTTGAGCTGATTTTCTCCAAAGTTCTAATGAGACTGAGGAGGGGATATTCTTGTTCTGCTGGCAACAACTGAAGAGAGTAAAGATGAAATGGCAGGGAACAGGAGGGGGTACATGGAAACAGGGAGAGAAAGCACAGTTAATTTAGGCTAAATGAAGGAGGGAGAAGTACAGGAAGGAAGGAACTCAAGGAGGAGGCAACGGCCATCCCTGTGACTGGGTTCACACACTGCACTATAATGTGGTATGGTTTGTGCTTTAAATGCCATGGAAATGCAGCCATTGTGGTTTAGAAAACCGGCTTTGTGATGCTGTATAAGGTAAAACCAGTCATTGTGGTGGTTGTAAGAAGCAATGTCCAGCGTAGCAGATGGCAATTTATTCAACAAGCAAGGTTTAGCAAAATAGGTCTTAATGCAATGTGTGAACCGAGTCATGCCTAGGTCAGGTCAGGTTCAAGGTTTTGCTATTAATTTATACAGCTCTAAGTAACTTTCTAAGATCTTCTTCCCCATGGATGTCACTCATGACCTTCAGTGGAGATCTTTCCGATTATGCCACATTCTGTAGATTAGAAACTGACTGTACTCCAGTTATCACGGATTTCAAACCCTACTATCCCTTTTAAGGTGCAACAAGATACTATAGAGAGGAAGCAGTTGCCTTTAAAGTGAGAAAACCCAACCCATAAAAAGCAGTGGGTGAGAACAAAGAGTAACAAAAAGGCCATTAAGAGTGTAACAACTCTTGTATATTGGTGTCATTGGCTAGAAAGCTGCAGATCTTTTAGCTGTCTGGCCACCCAAAAACATGCTGTGACAGCAACACAGTTAAGAGCCCAGAGATGTCTCCGGATTCCTCCTTTGTCCCCCCACCCCGGTCTCTGCCGCAGTTGACTATTTTAGGGAAAAAAGTTTTAATAAAGTTGCACCAGAAGCTGGTAGGCTGCAGAACAACATATAATCCCCCGTTTATCTGCAGAGCAAATAAAAGTCTCAGTTGGGATTGTTGAGAGCATCTCGGCCAGTAGAGGCAAGATGTGTCTCCTGATAAATGTGTCTTCCCTGCCTGGCCATTTTAACTATGGCAGCTATGTCCTGAATTGGCCAACCTCCCATGGCAGCCATATTGTGCATGTGCTCCAAAACATTACCTATTCCTGAGAAAAACAGATGAGAGCACAATTATTGGAAACTAAACCAACAGGAGACTCATGCTATGCTTTCCGTGCTTATTAACGAATTACTTTGGAGAACCAAATGACTATCAACTATCTTCCAGAGGGGGAAAAAAAACACAGAAAAGTTAATCCAGAAAAAGACCCAGAGAGTTGAGATGTGCTCACCTTTAATCTGGGGGACAGGAAGGGGAGAGCAAAAAGAAATACATCTCTGTAATGACCATGAGATCATTCCTGAAATCATCAACATTTACCCAGATTTCCATATCTCAGCATTCTAAATATATACACACCCTTCAGAGCACTCCTTACAACTGATGGACTTGCTAATTCAACACTTCCAGCACTTGCAAACTGAACAAATATTGATCTAGTTCAGTGTTTTTCAATCGTGGCAACTTTAAGATGTGTGGACTTCAACTCCCAGAATTCCCTAGCCAGTTTGTTGGCTAGGGAATTCTGGGCATTGAAGTCCACACATCTTTAAGTTGCCAAGTTTGAAAAACACTAATCTAGTTCACAACCTGGATACCACTAGATTAGTAGGATTTGTACCAATGACCCAGCAATTACAGCATCCCCAAATCCACCTTTAACAAGTAAGGAAGATGACGTTGATGGAGATAGGCAGGAACCGTTACCTAGGCAAAAGGGGCTGAAACATTTTTTAAGTCCAGAGCAATGAGATAACATTTGGAAGCGGCTGAGGCAGATGTCTCCCTGATTCACTGGAGTATAAGAACGGGGAGAAGGGCACAATCAGAGTCACGAAATTCTGTTATTACAGCCAATTTCAACAAAAGTAGTTTTATTCTTTCTGTGGAGTTGATTCCCTGGTCTGGTCTACCTAGTGGGGCTGACATCACCATTGCATAAAACATTTGTGGTGAAGAAAGTGGACCAAATGCTATACATCACCACCTAAACAGTAACAGGGCAGGGAATGTGGTCAGGAATAAGATGCTGGAGGTACCCTCCCTGGATGCTGTCCAGGTCCCCTTTCCACCTGACTTATTTTTAAAAGAATTATTTTCACTAAAACAATTCACGGGAAAACTGGCAATCTGAAAGCAAAGCACCAGCCTACAGCATTCATTCATTCATTCATTCATTCATTCATTCATTCATTCATTCATTCATGGATTTATATTACCGCCCATCTTCTCCGCAAGGAGAACTCTGGGCGGTTCACAACCAAACCAACATTAAAATACAAAACCGGTCCTAATACAAATACACAACCTATAAAATATCATTAAAATCCATAGACAATATAAATGGAATAATATGGAATAAAATCAAGATGGTTCCAGTTCTTCTCAAATTCTGCGCGTAAGGGCTGCTCTTCATCCGTGCTAGGGTGCTAGCCATCCCCAAGAATGGCTATTTCCCCTCCCGTCCCAGGCTTGGTGGCAAAACCAGGTTTTCAGTTTTTTTCTGAAGTCCAGGAGTGAGGAGGCATTATCTATTTCTGAGCATATCTCTAAACCCCATAAGGACCCAGAGGCAGTTGTAGGGAAACAAGTAGGGAAGGGCTACAGTCCTGGGCTGGCCTTGGAAAGATGCCCATCTGCCAAGGGAAAAAGGGGTGACAGAGAGCATCCCAGCCAGAGGACATGGAGAGGATTAACTTCACCACTTTGCATTCTGGTAATTGGATTTGTAATTGTGCACATGCACACGCACACACAACCCCCATCATCAGCTATTTTACCAGTCCCCCCTGGTAGTTATTTTGTGAGACCCCCTACAACTTGCCCAAATTTGCCCACTGGCCTAAAACGGTGCTAGGAATCTAAAGTCTAATGCTATCTAAGTACCATCAATCTGAATTATTCAAGCATGCATAACCAGAAGTGGCACATCCCTATAAATGTATGCACACTCAACTTAGGTGTGCCCTGCAATGATTTTGACATACATCCGATGTCCACAAATAGTATCTTTCTTCTCTTTTTAACAAAGGACTATACACATAAATGTGTAGGTATTTGTTTATCTGTACCTTTGTATAAAGGTAAAGGTTCCCCCCGCACATTTGTGCAGTCATGTCTGACTCTAGGGGCCGGTGCTCATCTCCGTTTGTTAGCTGAAGAGTCAGCGCTGTCCGAAGACGCTTCCGTGGTCACGTGGCCAGCATGACGCGCGCAGAACGCTGTTACCTACCCACCGAAGTGGTACCTATTCATCTACTTGCATTTGCATGCTTTCGAATTGCTAGGTTGGCAAGAGCTGGAGCTAGTGTGGGAGCTCTCTCCACACGCAGGGTACCTTTGTATACCCATGCAGAAAAACAGTGTTCCTTAATTATTGTTTTCCAAAAACAATGCTGGTGTAGAAGAAATTTCCATCAATTTTTAAAGCAACTTTCTTTCACATGAGCATCCATCGGTGCTAGGATAAGAGTTTGGACTGACGAAGAGCATAGCATGCTTGTGTGCATAGACACATGCACAAGCCACAGCGCTAATATTCCCTCTGCTCTCTAATTTTATGCTACTATCTCCCAAGATAAAAATATACATATTCTTGTTAAAGGGAAAAACATTGCATAATATACATTCGCATTGATGATGTCTTCTGGTTCCTAAGCCTTTTTAAATAACAACAGCAGCCAAAAAAAAATCAACATAGCATTTAATACAGGCTTTTAAGTAATAGGAAACGGAGAGAAAAAGGGAGTGTGTGTGGCTTATATAAATACCAATGTACTCTAAGGCTCCCGAGCCATAAAATTAAAAAGCAAAAAACTTATCTACGTAATAGGAGAGCTGACCACAGCGATGGGGGAAGAAAAAAAAAGTAGGGATGAATTAAAAGCAGAAGTGGTTTCTGGAATGCAGCCTATTCCGGAATAGTCTCTATGAGGTCTTCTAGACCGTTCAGGGTGGTCAGCTAGGGAATTGTGGTCTAAGCCCACATTGCAGTTCTGAGACTCAAGAGTGTTCCAATGGATCACGCCCATGTCTAAAAATGGCACACAGGAACAGTTAATATACCCAGCGAGCTACATCAGGAATGTATGGTTCCCACTGACTCAAAGGCCACTTGGGGTTGTACAGCAGGTTGAGGTCCATATTCCCAAAGTGGAGGGTGGAAGGGCCCAACTTAGGAGGGGGTTCCTATTTTGAGGGGCAACATGCGTTCAAGTTTTGGGGATGCTTGAGGCCTATCTTCCCAAGTCCCAACCCCAATGCAAAAAAAATAAATAAATAAAGGAAAGGGGCATCAGTTTGGACCCACCCACTCTGGAGAACCCCAAAAGAGAACGTGGTGGGCTACACGTTTTACGTTCCTGCCCTATGTCATGGAGATCTCTCTCTCTCTCTCTCTCTCTCTCTCTCTCTCTCTCTCTCTCTCTCTCTCTCTCTCTGAGGTAGTATCACCCACTTCAAAGTAGGATAGGATAAAATAAGCCAACTTGGGCAGAAATGACAAACAGCCATTTTTGGCCCAAGAAGAGAACTTGGGCTATTTTTGGAATTCAACTCTATCAGCAGAAGGTTGAGGGAGCATATTTGGAAAAAGGGGGTGGGGGAACAGATATTTGAATCAGATTATATGAACATCATGTGTTCAGAGGAGGGGGGAATCCCTGTCAGATAAACCTCACTATAATAATCCCCCCAAAAATGGTATTGAGAAGGGTCACTCAAAATTCCCAGGGGAGTCTAAATTTTTCTTCCCTACCTCACCAAAGCAACATTAAAATTAGAAAGGAAGGAATACACACATACACAATGTATGTGTTATTTCTTCTGCATCAAATTTAGTATTATTTCTACTGCATCAAATTTAGGAGCAGAAGCAGATTAGATCTCCCTCATAAAATAGAAGAAGAACAGTTAATTTCTATGACTCCTCATCATGGACCTCAGGCTAATATACCATAAATAGATTTCAACATGTTGTTATAGATGCCGTTGATCATAAATGTTGAAAATAAACATGCATGTCAATACCAGGGTGGGAGAATGGAGGCTTTAGATCTATTTTCCACATTCTGTTTCTTAAAAAAAAACACATCACTTTTCTAACTTCAGAACTAAAAAATAAACAAGATAGGGAAAACGTGCAGATCCTGGCTCCTGGAATTCTTTCAAACACCCTCACCATCAATGGTCATAGGAGCTTCTGTAGTTTGTCGTAGCGCAGGGGTCCCCAACCCCCAGGCCACGGACAGGTACCGGGCCATGGCCTGTTAGGAACTGGGCCACCATACCGGTCTCCAAACCCTGCCCCCCGGTCCATGCAATTGGCTCCCGCCTGCAAACCCCGCCCCCAGGCCGCGCAATTGGCTCCCGACTGCAAACCTCGCCCCTGGTCCACGCAATTGGCTCCCGCCTGCAAACCCCTCCCCTTGGTCTGTGCGATTGGCTCCCACCTGCAAACCCCTCCCCCCGGTCTGTGCGATTGGCTCCCGCCTGCAAACCCCACCCCCTGGTCTGTGGAAAAATTGTCTTCCACGAAACCAGTCTCTTGTGCCAAAAAGGTTGGGTACCCCTGATGTAGCGCATCCATGTGTGTGCAGCGCACTGGGATGCATATGCTCTGTTCTGGGACACATGCCCTGGAGGGAGGTGGGAAGGAGGCTTAGAATGAAGCGCTCAACAACATGCCAAGCCCCCGCCCAATTGTTTCTCCCAAAGGGATGCATTGGAGGCATTTTTCTGGATTTTTTTCATCTGCAGGTGCTGGCACGATCCATCCCATGTTCAAACTGCATCTTTCTTCTGCCAACTTCCCCCTCACCCACCTAACTTGGTCCCATTCTGCCCAGTGTCTGGAGAGCTCTTTGAACGGTGGACGGACAGACAGACAGACAGGCAGGGTCTCAAGCCTCGGCACCTAATTCCTTTCCAATGTTCCATTGGGTTGGAAGAAAGAAAACAGCCCCACATGTTTTATAATTCTAAACGGATTTCCCCAGCGTAACAGTCATAATATTTTTACAGTTAAAAGATCGACTGCCTTAATAAAGTGTGATTTGTGTATTTAGAAAAATTCATTAGAGCAGACATTACTGGATTTGCTTTATTTATTTATTTTGCAGGCTAATTTGGGTACACTACTTCAAAAGAACACTTCCCAGCTCCTTAGTCATACACTAATAACATCTAATAATTAATAATGACATGTAAATTCTTAACTCCCAGAACTATATCAAACTTACTATCTTTATGCTCTGCCTCTCGCGTCTGAGTAACTGATATCTGCAAAATGCTAAAGGGATCCATCCTTATTGCCTTGCTGGGCTGGTGAATATTCAGACTGTTATTATGTGGCCTCTTGCCACTAACTAGTCAAGCTTAGCAAAATAAAACCTGGCTCCAAACATAAGGGCTACTGAAAGAGAAAACATTTCATATTTCAAATTCCTGCAAGTGCCTGCGAACTTTCCTCATTTGTATACATGTACAGAGTTAACAGCGAGAGACAGTTTTGGTATACCAGGTAGTCCTCACTTAATGACTGTCCTGCTTAGTGACCATTCAAAGTTACGACGGTGCTGAAAAAGTAACTTTATGGCTGGTCCTCGCACTTATGACCATCACAGCAACCCACGGTCACATGATCGCCATTTGCTCGCTTTACAGCCGGCTTCTGACAAGCAGAGTCAATGGAGAAGTCGTCAGTAAAATTGGAAGTTGCGGTCACATGATGTCTCGCTTAGTGATGGAATTGCCATTCCCAATTGTGGTCGTTAAGCTAGGACTACCTGTAGTGGTTAAGGCACCAGGCTAGAAACAGGGAGTCAGTGAGTTCAGGTCCTGCCTTAGGCACAAAGCCAGCTGGGTGACCTTGGGCCAGCCACTCACTCTCAGCCTTAGGAAGCAGGCAAGGGCAAACCACTTCCGAAAACGTCGCCCCAAAACCTGGATAGACTAGTCCAAGCAGTCCCCAAGTGTCAACACTGACTCGAAGGCACAAAAAACACCCATTAAATGGGACATTACCAGAAAAATCTCAGAAGTTGAAAACCCACCCCAAAAGAAAGCAACATCTAGCAATTTCCACACAGTTGCTGAAAAAAGCAACACAGTTCATGACGCCAAGAAGAATTGAGTGTATACTTTTAGCATTCATTTTCACTTTAGCATTTAACCATTTAGTCTTAGCCACCTCAGGGGCTCAAACTGAGTAGAAAGGTGGGCTAGAAATCAAATAAATCAACCAATTACCAGAGTTAGAAATCATAAAACATGCATTGGATGGCCATCTGGTGCCCAGAATTTAAACAATGTCTAAACAAGAATGAGGGGAAACTTGGCAACATTCTCACATGCGATCTTGAGATTTCAGGTGAGATCCCTGAACCCCTGCAAGATTTTGGGCAGGGAGGTATGCAGTTTGTCAGTGTGTCCATGCCTGTGGCACTGCATGGGGATACACAGCGATGCCCAGCGCTGAAAACATCTCCAGTCCTGGCCTGTTTACCCCAGAATCTTTCTTAAAGACCAGAAAGAGTAAGCCAGCTCTGCAGTAGGTCTCCAGAGGCCTAAACGTTGCTACAGGTTGCTCAGATGAATTCCAGGTCTCTCCCCCTCTCTTCAATACTCCTTGGAGTGTCCAAAAGAAAAAGAGATAAGGACACAATTTAACATGCAATGCAGGGAAAGAACAGCCGTGCTGTCAAAGGGGGAAAAAAATCCGAACAACATTTCCCATACATCTTATTTAATACCTTCAGTTTGAAAAGCTGGCAAATTAACTCAGTAGAGAAGCCAAGCCCTCTTATCCATCTTCATTAAGTATGACTAGAAAATAATAAGAGACAGGCGTAAATCACCCCCCACTGTTATGGGCAAGGTTAAATTAATTTCACATAATTCTTTTTCGTTTACTAGGAGAGACGGATTCAGGAGTGCAGTTCAGGTAGGATGAAACGGTAGGCGTACTTCCAGAGCTCATACATAAATATCACAAAAGAAGCCAGGTGAGAAGAATTTAATGTCTTTATTTAAAGCAGGGGAGTATTTCTATTTGTTACTTTCAGCTCTGGTGCATCCAGGAAGCTGCAGGTGCCACGGAGTTACCCACAAACGCTAAGATGTTCTGCACCACATCCAAAGGCCACAGAGCAGCTTCTGTTTCTGGCTTCAACCCAGCTGGACCTCCTTTTTCCCTGTGCCTCAAAAGCAGCCCAGAACGAATTCAAAGGTTCCTTAACATAGCATGCAATAAAACAAGAACAGGGAGTCTGATTCTTGCAAAGTTGCTAAATTATACTGTAATTCCCAGCAGAAGAGTCAGTAGGGAGGGATGATGGACCCCGGTTATTTTACACATGCAGAATCAACAGAGGAAGGGGAAAAAATACACAGCCCCAGTAGATACCCAAATGCTTGGATAAGCGTGGACCTAAACTGGCATCTCAACAATGGGATCTCTCCGTTCGAATTCTGTCCCCTGGTATAGTATGCCAGAAAAGGAAAGGGATGAAAAACAGCACCATTCCTTCTGTTTATTTGTTCTTTCAAACTGGGAGAATGCCTTGTTTGTTTTGAGCATCCTCCCCAAAGTTCTGAGGCTGAACTTGCCCCCCACACATGCAGCATACTGGGCGAACCAAAGCCTTTAGCTTGCAAATTGTGGCGTATGCCTTAGCAAGCGCTGTGAACCCAGTCAACCCTAGGTATGGTTATCCCACAAAGTATGATTGAAGAAATCGTGATTTGATGTGACCTGTGAATGTAGCCTCAAAGTCAAGCCATTCAATGAGTTTGTCAATTTGTATTCATTTGATTTACCCACCCAACTTTCCATTCTAGTGAGCACTTGCAGGGTTTCAAAATGGACCGTCTTCTTCAGCACCACAGAATGCAAGGCGTTCTACGAAGTCTCTGGAGATGGACACATTCCATTTGTGCAACTCTTCCAATTTTGACACTTTTGTGAAGACCATTATTTCATAAGGGATTTTATTAGCCTTGGTATATTAAGCTACAATCCCACATCATGCTAAACTATGTTTGCTTAGCCATCTTTTATTAAATAATCCCCAATTAGCTTAGCACAATTCCTCTTAACCTCCCTGGGTCATTGCGAGGATTACATGTGGAAGAAGACATATATGGCATATTCCCCTCAAGGAAGAAAAACAGGGTTTTGATATAATCCATGTTGCTAAAATCCTGAGATCCACCATTATAAGCCAAATGGGAAAGGAATATACTCAGTTCTGGATTCTGGAGTTGTTCTCAGCACCAAAACTCATTCTTTCCAAGGAAAATTGTGCTTCTGGATAACCATAACCTCTTCACTTAACTTTTTTTTTTTTTGGTGGATTTTTTATCCCACCTTTATTATTTTTATACATAAGTGAAGGCGGGGAACATACCTAATACTCCTTCCTCCTCCTATTTTCCCCACAGCAACAACCGTGTGAGGTGAGTTGGGCTGAGAGAGAGTGACTGGCCCAAGGTCACCCAGCCGGCTTTCATGCCTAAGGCGGGACTAGAACTCTCAGTCTCCTGGCTTGCCATTGGCTCCTTCCTAGGGCTGAGAGAGAGTGACTGGCCCAAGGTCACCCAGCCGGCTTTCATGCCTAAGGCGGGACTAGAACTCTCAGGCTCCTGGTTTGCCATTGGCTCCTTCCTAGGGCTGAGAGAGAGTGACTGGCCCAAGGTCACCCAGCCGGCTTTCATGCCTAAGGCGGGACTAGAACTCTCAGTCTCCTGGCTTGCCATTGGCTCCTTCCTAGGGCTGAGAGACAGGGATTGGCCCAAGGTCACCCAGCCGGTTTTCATGCCTAAGGCAGGACTAGAACTCACAGTCTCCTGGCTTGCCATTGGCTCCTTCCTAGCGCTGAGAGACAGGGATTGGCCCAAGGTCACCCAGCCGGTTTTCATGCCTAAGGCGGGACTAGAACTCACAGTCTCCTGGTTTCTAGCCCAGTGCGGGGAGGATACTCATACTTTGGAGTCAGATATTTCTACCAATCACCTGTAAAGGTCCCAGAAACCTTCCAGGGGTTCTCAATTTACACTTGGCCTATCCTCTTTTAAATTAATCCTCATATACTTTTGTTACTAGACTTGCTCTTCAGGCTATAATGGCACTGTGATTCAATTAATATTAGTAACTGCTTTCAGCCTGTCTGTAGTAAGCGGAAAGTTAGAACACAAAATTGTTCTAAGAAAAATAAATATACCCACTGCACAGAAAAACCAAGCACCAAGGCCAAGAAGTACTGTGTTTTGCCCACGGCTTCCCGCTTCCAACGTGGAAGGACTTGGCCTCCAAGTACCAAACTTCCAGATTCATTATTACACCTCACGCAAAGCTCATTGCTGAAAAGAAAAGAGGCTGTTACGCATTCTTCTTGCTATACATAAAACAAAGTATTTTGTTAATAAAAGACTCCAGTCTGTTAGCTTGACATGAACTAAAATGACAGCTATTAGCCCTTCTATAGAATTCAAATTCAGTTCAGCAGACTGCTCACTTTTGATGATAGCTCCTAGGTTCACTAAATTCACTTGTACTTAATTTTTACTGGGCAAGGCACTTTTTTTTTTAATTAACAAGTATGGGATTCCATTCCCTCGGCTGGGAATCTGAAACTAAACAAGGGTTGCCATGGTATTCAGGATACGGGCCGTTTCCTTTGGTCTTTGAGTGACTATTTATTTTCCTGGCAAAATATACTGAAATGGGGGAAGGGATCAAGTTATAGGGTTTTCTCAGCATCTTCCCTGTGGAACACGAACAACAGAGAATCTGCAGGGGAAAACGCTCTCTGAAGGACATTTCTACAAAAGATCAAACTGCTACAGGTGACCACACTTGTCTTCTCCATCACCACAGACTCTACTGAAGGGATCAGCAAAGGGCAGCTACCTGCAGTCACTGGTCAGTGAGGCAGGTGACCTCCAATCCCCTTTTCTGTACCCCCAGAAATAAATTCACCCCAAAATACCCCAAAAAAACTCCAGTAATCCCAGCCCCATCTCACCATCACTAGAGCCTTAACTACTGGGAAAACAGTTGGGGAAAAGATCAAGCTGGGTGCAATCCACCCAAAGTTATCTATCTGGGTCAATCGCCATCAGCAGGGGATGGTGTATCTGTAAACAATGCAGCTGTGGAAGGCAAAGAGGGGCTTCAGACGCGCACTGCACATGTCCGCAGCTGTGTCAATCAAATGCACCTTTTCCTTGGATTGGGCTACAACTGCAGAGGGCTGCATTATATAGGGAAAAAATGCAGCTACTTTGAGGAATTGTAGACAGGTGCTACACAAAACCCCCTGCAGGTTCCAAAGCTTTTTTTTTTTGCCTTTCAATCTGAAGCACCAAAAAGCCCTAATACAGAGGTGGCAAGGCTTCCCCCCTAATTCGTAAAAACTTTGAACTATTTGGAAGAGGAGCAAATGAATCCCACCCACTTGAACATATTGCAGTGGGCTTTTGAAACTCCCAATACAGATTGGAAGCTGCTGGTCACGGAAATACATCAGAGACTCATATGGGATGTGTAACTAGTCACCAGATTCTTTGGACTGTCGCCAAGTATTTAATGGAGCTTAAGAAGGTAAACAAATTGTGTAGCCCTTGATATTCTAATGATACCATGCAACTGGGTTCAGGATAATCGAGAACAAAAGAGGAGGAGAATTAGAGCTAATGCAGCTTTCTCCAAACTCAATCATTAGGTTCACACTTCATGCTATGCTAAGTCATAATAGGCTTTTATGGTTTTGGCTTAGCACCTTGGATGAATCTAGCACTTTGGGTAAACTCAGCCAACATGGATTTTTGGACCATGTTTATGGCTTGGTTAAGCAAAGCCAACTATAGTTTACCGACCCTACCATGATTAAAACAAATCCTGTCTTAACCCAATGGTAGTGGATGATTGGGGGAGATGGGCGGTCATATAAATTTAAATAATAAATAATAAATAAATAATAAATGTCCAAAGAAGCATGCGTTTTCTTAAAATCAATCTTAAAAAGTTATAAAAACTCCAAAAGACAAGTTTTGCCTCGTATTAGTTGACCTCTTAGCATCAGGATCAGGTTTATGACATAATCTCAATTGACGTTCATGGAAACTGAAGGGAAATGTGATCAGCAGCAGAAAAAACAGAAGCAGGACATAGCTGGGGAATGAGATTTCTCTGAAGAAAAGCAAACTGAGGAATCACTGGAAGCCTTTTATTTAGAAAAAAACTATGTAAACTAAGTTACTGCTGTTCAGTTGAAAGTCCCGCCCAGTTTATAAAGAACAAGCAAATATGACATTTCTGCCACTGATTTTGCAGCAGAAGTGTCCTGGTCTTTCTAGAACGACAATGCATAAAAAAGAGGAGGTTTTGTTAACGCGTTGGCCTCATTTCCTTCCTGGTTTCCTGCAGGCTTCTGCGGACGTTTTTCTTTCACGCCGGACTGCTACTGAAAACAATACTAGCCAATAGAGGCATCAGAGCTGCACTATTTTGTTAACAATCAAAATACACAGAAGTGATTGATTTCCTCTTGGGTTGAGATGCCAGAAAAGGTGCCCTAAATGTTTCTAACACAAATCACGCAGGCTGCCAGCACAAATCCAGGTTCAATAGCAGATGCTGGTTTTCAGCCCGAACAATGTCAACAGTACACTTTGGCTCTTCAAAAAAGCACATTTTCCATAGAAAACATTTATCCCAAGGACATTACCACACAGATTCTCCACAAAAATTTCCAGAAAGGCCTGGTTTGGTCGGACTCACACATTTGTCACAATGGTTGGCTTTGTACATCACACCTCAAAGGTGGCTTGTTTAATTTTGGTAATATGTTGAGAGCACCCAGCCCTTGTGGTTATGAATCAGGTTTAGGGTTTAGCGTGCCATGCAAACAAATAGTTTAAAAACCATGGTTAGCATGTTCTGTGACGCTAGCCACAAAACCTCGGTTAGTTTATTACTTGAACTCAGTTACTGCATATTGTTGAGGGGAACTCTTTTTTAAATAGTGTCTTAAATTAATTTCCATTTCATGATTTACTTCATACATTTGATTATTATTTTTGTCTATCCCTCCAACTAGCAAGAGGGGTAGTTTTTAAAAATGCATATTCAAAAAAATCAGAATAAAATAAGGTGTAAAAATTCAGTAGTTACATTAGCATCCTCAGCCTGAGAGTGGTCTTGCTATCCTTGTCATAGGAATTTTTTCTTTATCTATTCCATATTTTATTTAAAGCCTATCTAGGTGTCCTTCTGCTTCACAAAACAATAGCTTGTTTTGATCAGGATGTTTGGAATGGATGGTTAAAGAAAGGGGGGGAAACAGATGAAAGGAAAGAGAAGGAAAGGTGAGCTCCACAGAATTTGGATGCCATTTTCTATATAAGTTCCACCATCCATTTTTTCAGGCAGGGCTTAAATCAAACTTATATCACAAGGCTGGAGACCTTTGATAACAAGACTTAAGAGGCTCACATGCCTTATTGCCCAAAAACTCACTTATCCTTGACTCTCTTCTGTTTGTCTTGGTCGAACATTGCTTGAATAACCCACTTTTTTGGGCCAACATAATATTTTTCTTGGCCTGCCAAGAAGTAGCTTAGCAGACTTGCAATTTCCCAGTTCACGTTTGTCTTTGTAGACTTGCACAGGCACATAAGTACCGCCGCCCCCCTCAAAAGAGAGGGCTCTGCTTTAAGTTAAACTCTGGAGGAAAATACAGTACTCTATTTTATTTTATTCAAACATGTAAGTCTGCCTAAAAATGCTTAATGGCTGAGTAGGAAACTATCCAAAATATCAGAGACAATGAAGGGTTCGTTTGTTAATCAATGGTGGCATTCTGGGAACTCAGAGAATAAGGCAAGCTTGGGTTAATCAAAGCCATCCCAACATTTGATCTTCTCTATGGAAATAAAATATAATTTGAGATCTAAGACCATTATAGGGTTAGGAAAGGATAAAGATGGGGAAGATTGGCAACATGGAGGCAGCAGTGGTAACAGAGGAAGCCATATTATACTAGAGCAGAATATTCCTTCGTTTACCTCATCTAGCTTGGTTATCTTTATTATCTAAATAAAGGGTAGCCAACATTTCAACTCCAGTTGGAGTTATCCTCTTGGAAATCTTGGCCACATAGTAGAAACATGTGTCTTGTCTTCCCTCTCAGGCCACAGAATAGGACACAACACTATCAGTAAAACCTCTTGTGTGGATCTAGCTACATCAAATGTAGAACTCTCAGAAGAATTAGTGTCCAAGGGAAAACCTATAAATAGACACACAGTGTGTCCTAAGTGCTAAGAATTCAGTTACAAACGTAGACACACACACAGAATCCATCATGAAGCAATATTACCAAGCTACTGTTACTAGCTTCTGGTTTCTGCACTTTTCAGGTAAATATATTGTTCAGGTGCACATTTTTGTTCTATGTTACGTTCTTTTTGAAAAGACACAGACTTTAGGTTGCTTGAACGTGAAAGCAATGTCTGAACAAGAGCAAAATGCTGGGCTTTTGTTCTATAATAGTGTGCCCAGCTATGTCAAGACCCAAGAAATAAAATGAGGTATGTTTCCCACCCACTTCTTAGGGGCTAGAGGAGAGAAAGAATTCTCTTGCTATTACATATATTTATTTGGTGATCAGTCATAACATTCCCAGCTAGGCAATATAAATGCTTGTGATAGATTGGCACAGCCCATGGACAGATAACCCAAGATACATAAAGCCATAATGTGGCTAATTTCGGTTTGGCTTAATGTATGCTCTGAACAGAGTTTCTTAAACCAAAGATTATGGCTTAGAAGGATACATGAATCTAGACAACTATGTCTGTTTAATAAGCCATGGTGAAGCAAACCAGGAGTAGCGTGATGCTCAAACACTATAGATATACTATATTCCATTGTTCCATGATAAAATTGGTATCCGGACTAACAGGCAAAACTTCCTTAAAAATAAAAATGAGATTGCTACTTTTAAAGCAAATCAGAAAAAGCTTTAAAAAATAGAAAATTAAATGTTATGTAGGAAAAGACAGCAATTATATTCCTAGTGGGTCAAATACCAAGTTTTCTTTCCTGATTTGTAGTCTGTCTCACACTCACACACACTCAGAGTGCAAATTCTACAACCCCCCACAAATCCTGATCCTAAAGCAGGACTCCAGCAGGACTCCACTAAATCCAGGCTATATATTCCAGCTGATCTCCCCACCCCAACCCTGGGCCACAAATTGCAAAATGGTTGCTCGGGCACAAAAATTCTCAGCCACCTGTTTAAACGAAGGGGAGGAAGAGGAAGAAAAAGAAAGGGAGAGGGGGGGGGAGGAGAGAGAAATCAATCGAGCAAATTCCCTCTCCTGTCAGGAGAAAAACGCTTTCTTGCAAACTGGAGGAGCCAATCACAGATACAGGCAGGGGGCAGGCTGCATGTCAGCTGGGGCACAAAATAGAACCGAAGGAGGGAGAGACGCGAAAGCAGCGCTCGCTCGGTTGGACAGAATCTAATCCTCCAGCTCAGGATTAAGGGAGCCCAATGGTCAGCGACAACGCAAGCGCCAAAGTAATGTTGGAAACGACACCCATGAAGAACAAAGGCAGAACAGAGTCCGTGGGTCCCACAGCGTGGTTTCCCAACTCGCTCCTGCTGGGCCTGGAACACAGATGCTTGGAGCACCAGAATGCTCATCGGGAACAGGAGGGGGGAAAGGACGCCTGGGCCTTGGGAGCTGGGGGGAGGAGAAGACCTTTGGCTGGGTGCCAGTTGTCTCCTCTAACCCATGGAGAAGAGACCTTCTAGCCCCTCCTGGAACTGGAGAGAAAGACTCTTTCAGGATCCTGGTAACTCAAATACCTCCCCAAAGCTGCAGGGCTGGGAGAGGTAGAGCACGTGCAAAGGGCAAGATGCAGAAATAAGGCCAAATGTTGTTCCTTGGTTGAGAAGCCCAGCTGGGCCAGGATCCAGCTTCCTGCAGAGATCAGAATCTTCTGAGAAGACTAGCATAGGACAGCTTGACCATAGCAGGCTTCTCCCATGGTTTTTCCCTCACTGCCTGGCATTTAGCAACCTCTCAACGTGAAGGCTCATCTGATGGTGGGAGCTTCATAATCAGGAGAGGGAGGGAGAGTGAAAGACAGAAAACGTTGGAAAGTAGCATCCAATATTCATTCATTCATTCATTCATTCATTCATTCATTCATTCAATTTCTATAGCCACCCATCTCAACAAGTGACTCTGGGCGGCTTACAACAATAAAAACCATAAAACGGTTAAAACAATTATACAATTAAAACAATTAAAATACAAAATAAATATACATGACTGCCCAGAAAGCAATATGTTTGGAGGCAGGAATGGCTTTCCAGATGTTGCTCAATTACCACTCCCAGCAGTCCTGGCTACCATGGCCAAAAAGGAGGAATCCTGGGAGTCATCGTTCAGGAACATCTGGAGAACCTTTCCTGCTTTCAAAGATGGAGATATAGGCTTACTTGAGCCACAGGAATGTGGCAGCCCATGAGATGTAATGGTCTGAAAGATACGGTAAGGTTAAGGAGACCCAGATTGAAATTCTTACTCATCTGGAGCTCAATCTACCTTACAAGTTGTTATGAAGCTAAACTGAAGTGAGAAATACTATATACCCAACCTTACCTAAACTAAAGGCAAGATGTCGGCTCAAGGCATCCTGGGAATTGTAGTCCAGAGCCTGGATGAGTCGGTTCCCTTACCCCCTCCCCTCACGCGCGGTGAAAATGGTGATTTGTGAATTGTATAATGAAATGTATATATATGCTTGTAAGCCGCCTAGAGTCCTCCATTAGGGAGGGGATAGGCAGGGTATAAATACCACAATAAATTTTAAAAAAAATGTCAACACAATTAACATTTGGTAGACCATAAATATAAGGTGATTATGTATGGGAAGGGGAGATACCCGCAGTGGCAAAATCAGGGTAGTAAAACTCTTTATCCAAGACCCTAAAAAGGCCTTGATGATCATGGGCTACATGGTTACAATGGTTAGGCTCCCACCTCACACCTCACCATGGTTTTTTTTTTGAATAAATCATCACTGACGGGGTTTGTATTATATGCTGCACATAAAGCATGGTTAACCGATTGGGAATGCTCATCCCCATGTTGCGACTGAATGAATCCAGCTACTTTCCGGCTCCCTCCGTTACATTCATCTTTTAATCTTGCTGTTGAGAAAGATGCAGTCTAGGGTTGTTTAAGAAACCTTTTCCCTGGAGTGAATTTTCCAGAGCAGAATGAATTCCCTGCTGAGATGATCCAGGAGGTTTTATGACTGCAAAATAATGGCTCAGCTCATAGACACACAAACCAACATGCGGTTTGCTTTGTTGGGGCTCGGTGCACAGGCAAACCTGGCCAGTGTGGGTTGTAAACCAGGGCTTACGGGCTAATAACTTACATGAACCCAGCCCACTGAGGACCCTTCAAGAGACCACTGGAAAGCAAACTGTGGCTTAAGAACATCCTTCTCCCCCCCGAGTTTTAGACTTCAGTTCCCCAAATTCCCCCATCAACCTGGGAACTGCAACCCACAGACCTAAAAGAAGTCCAGATTGGAGAATGCTAGCTTACATGTGCAAACACAAGGACAAGGGTCTTTAAAGAGGTTTGGGATTGTGGACCAAACAGTACAGTTAGGCTGGTACGGTGTCACCCTCCAGGGCAGGAAAAACTAAAGCACTCTATTCTGAAGCAGCATTTCCCATGCATGTGCCTATTACTAAACTTATGTAGGAGAAAAGTTACAAATGCAGCAAAACTTTACCTCCTCCCCTCCCTCAAACCTTGCCAGCCCCAGCCAGGGCTAAATCACCCCAAAGAGAATTGCGTGACCCTCACCTTCCCAAACGGTCAGCGGGGGGGCTCCTCAGCATTATTTAGAAACAAGCACAAAGACACCCAGTGGGGCCAGCCACAGAAACCCTGCCAGTTCATTTTAAAACAGCAAGGGAAGCCTGCTAGGTGTTACCTAAGCAGATGGTAAGGCCTTAAAAAAAATAAAAAAAGCAAGCCAGCAGCAGCGAGAAAGTTAGGAGTACGAAAACAGGTCAGAGGGAAAAGACAAATCCAACGGGCGCCCACAATGGAAGACTTTGCTAGCCGGAGAAGGAACCAGCCAGGACAATTATACTCGGCATGGCCAGATGACCATCTGCCCAATTTCCTGGGCTGCTGTTGTTGCCAGCTCAGTGGGGAATAAACCCAGAAGAGACAGGACTCTGCTGTTTGGAAGAGAGCCATCTGCCTACCCCTTCCCCAGGCTGTCTCTTCTGGCAGGCACGGCAGGGGTAAATTCCTCCAGGACCAGGGAACAAGGATTGATGAGGTGGGGGCAGAGAAAGAGAAGGGCCACGCAAAGCAAAAGGGCTCAAGCAGGAGACATGGTTGCTTTACTCTGCTTTCAGACAGGATTCCCATGTCTTACTAAGCTCTGATTTAACCATGGCTTATTGAATATACCCTATGGGGTGGACAACCTGCCCAGCCACAAGCCATTTTTTCCAAACCCCAAGGGTTCACACGAGATGTTAGGCCATAACTCAACCAACCACTCGGCCCTCTGACCCGATTTCAGTTCTGGTTTGGAAAAGGCTTGTTTCCTGAAATCAAACCAAGGGTGCGGTTGGAGATGCAATCACTCTTCCACGTGCCTCCTGCTGGATGTATATTTTTGGAGTCCAAAAAGCTGTTGTGGTCTACAAACGCTTGTGCTGTCTTACCAAGAGAGACGAGGACACAGAGTTTGGTTCATGCATCACATGATGCCAAAATGCAATGCGTTTCTTTCTGCTTTAGACTGCGGCACCACTGCGGTTTGGAAACCACAATTTATGGCTTCTCCTGTTTTGCTAATCCTTGTGCAATCCCTGTGCAATCCCAGCCTAAGGCATAACGTGATTTCTTTGGAATGGGGCCTGAGTAATGTGTGAACCTGTGCAATATGATTTAGCTTACCTTCAAGCCAGTCCTTTATTTCTACAACAAGCCATCATGGTTTAAAAAGATCTTGACTTAACATCTGGCATGAAGATAACTTAATGCATTCACACATAGTGCAAAACTGAGTTTTTTAACCACTGCTAATTAAATAAATCATAATTTGCTAGTCGATTTAATAAACCATAAACCACAGCTTGCAAAGCAGAAAGGGTTGGACCTAGATGTAGTCATTCATTTGTAGGACTAGCATATCCCTGCTGCAGAATTCCAGACAGCCACTAGATAGCAATGAAGAAATACAGAAAAAAATTAACTTTCTGCTGCCATCTAATGACTGTTCAGATTTCTGAAGCCCAGATAGGATAGCCTGATTCATTGTAATCTTCCAGGGCTTTCCCACTTTATCTATTTGTTTTCTTTCAACAAAAGGAAAAAAACATTATGGTAAAAAACTACACAACAGCTTTTGACTGACGGCACTACCTACCAACTGTCTAGAAGGAATTTCAGTTATTGTAAAGTGAACCAGGCAGGCTTTCCTGTTGAAAGTCATCCAAAATGCCCTATTATATTTTGCACAAGTCTTGCAGAAGGAAAATCCTAGAGAACAGCGCATGCTTGAGAGACAGAGACAGAGAGAGAGAGAGAACAAAGTAGTAAACATGAGCATAACTCCTAAAATTAATTCAATTGGGGGAAAAAGCTAGATAATTGCAAATGGATAGTTGCAAATGGGCTGAGGGAGAAACACATGTAAAGAAACAAACTTTTGCTGCCTTTTGGAACGGAATAACAAAATGGAAATCATAGTTCTCCCCAGGGTGCTCTTTTCAATGAAAGAACAACATAGCAATAATAAGCATTTATACTGTATATGCTTTACATTTTCAAAGCAAGGCAGAAACAGCTATTAATGGGAAATGCAAGCATACATAAAGCTAAAATTAATTCAAACACTGAATTGCACTCTCTCTAGAAAGTCAGCGTAACAGTTTTCAGAATTAGATTCTGCCATCCCACGTAACAAATTCTAAGTGAGAAAATTAACACACACACACACACAATAACAACCACAACAACAGTAACTTTGAATCTCAGAGCCAACTTAACACCACAACCCCGCTGAACACAAGCAATTCAATATACAGTATATTCATAAAAAGCAAGGCTCTTATTTAGTTCCTTTTTAAAAAGATAATGCGGATTTTAGCCCCCGAAAAATTATTACATGGGCAGCTGTTACAAACATATACAAATAAACATTACATACACGTTTTCCCTTTCTCTGAAAAGAGACACGTTGCTCGTTTGAATGGAAAGCAATGAAAAGCAGTTAATCAAACAAAACATTTAAAGTAAGCAAATTAAGCAAATGAACGTTGCATTTGGGAAGGCAAGTCTACTGGTTTAATTGAAAAGAAGTCTCCTGTTGAATAAGGAAAAAGGATTCTAGAGACGTAGAATGACTGATCATTCCTGTTCACTAAAGTAAACTGACTTAGTTCGGGCACACAATAAGGCAGAAGTGGAGGGTGTATCTAAATTTGAGATGGGAACCCGCTTGAGCAGGGCAATGGTGGAAAGTGGATCTCCCATCTGGATTACTGCAACGCGCTCTACAAGGGGCTGCCCTTGAAGAGTATTTGGAAGCTTCATCTGGTGTAGGATGCAGATGCTCGGATAGTAAATGGTGTCAGGTACTTGGCACATGTAACACCACTGCTTCATGAGCTGCATTGGTTGCCAGAGTGTTTCTGGGTGCAATTCAAGGTGCTGGTTGTCACCTTTAAAGCCCTTCATGGCTTGGGACCGGGTTACCTTAGGGACCATCTTTTCCCAGTTGTTTTTACCCGTCCAATCCAGTCTAGCCGGATGGGCATGCTCCGGGTCCTGTCAGCCAAGGAATGTCAGCTGGTGGGGACCAGGAGACATGCCTTTTCTGCCCTATCACCTGCCCTCTGGAACATCCTCCCTCCTGAGATTAGGATGGCCCCCACCCTGCTGGCCTTTCGGAAGGCCTTGAAGACCTGGCTACGTGCCCAGGCCTGGGGTCCCGAGTGTGTGAAGGGTCCCGTTTCCTGGTTATGTTAACATCTATGGATTATATTTTCTCGACTGCTGTATTTAATTTTTTCTATTGTGATTGTAATTTGGTTTTTAATTGATTTTATGATTGTTTGCCGCCCAGAGTCACTTGTTTGAGATGGGCAGCCATACAAATTGAATAAGTAAATAAGTAAATCAGGATTTCCTTGTCTTTTTTCCCTTGGATTTTTGGAGGCAGGGGAATTACGATTTTAAATGTTAACTACATACGTAAAGCTGAGAGTTTGGTGTCTACTTCCAGCCTCCAACTTGCAACATGTGAGCCTGTGTGCTCATTCTTGGCAATCGTAAACAGAAAGGATTCCAGGAAGGTGCACACAAAGGTTGGGGGAGGGTGTCACACATAAATTAGGACATTCCATTACCCCTTCCTCTGCTAAGCCATAAAACTGTATTAAAACCTAACCTTTTTGGCACCAGGGACCGGTCGTGGAAGACAATTTTTCCACGGACCGGGGGGGGGGGGCAGGGTTTGCAGGCAGGAGCCAATCACGTGGACCGGGGGGTGGGGTTTGCAGGCAGGAGCCAATTGCGCAGATGGGGGGGTTGCAGGTGGGAGCCAATTGCGCGGACAGGGGGGTGGGGGGGTTGCAGGCAGGAGCCAATCGCGCAGACCACCACCGCTCACCTGCTGTGCGGCCCACAGGTTGGGGGGCCCTGTATTTGCCAGTTCTCCTTTCTTCCAAGCAGGGCAGGGAGGAAACCCCTCATCCATGGCTTGCTTGGAGCATCATCTGAACACCCACCCAAGATTAGTTTGACATCCAACTGGGACAAACCAGAGAACAGGGCCACAAGCAAAATTAAACAAACTGCTACTGCACTTGGATAATTCATTTCATTTTAAATAAGCTGTAAGCAGATCATTTGTGAACTTTACTACCAAGCCTAATGACCTTGTACAATGTGTTAACTTACTTCAAGGTCTTCTCATGTTGCTTCCTGTGATGCTATGATGAGAGGAGGCAAGAGGAATCCTAAGCCGTGCCCAGCTTGGCCACCATATTGTAAAGGTACTCACTGCACGTTCTCAAAGATTTGGAAAATGCTTCTGGTTCATGGAAGGTCTTTACAATGACAAGGCAGAAATGTCAACTTCTCCTCTAACTGAGAAACAACCAGCTCTCCGCCTCTTGGGGCCCCCAGGCAGGATTTGAATCTTGGGATTGTTATAGATATGCTTTGAAGCTTGGAGTTGGAAGTGGCTCGTTTTTTGTAGTCTCTCGCTTTCATTATGTCTTTTCTGGTATCTGTAATAAAACTAGCTTATCAAAAAGCTATGTTCTTGAACCTCTACGGTAGTTCTTGAACCTCCACCTATGTTCTTGAACCTCTACCATGATCTTTCAACCATGGTTAGCCATGTTACTGGCACTACTTTATTACTTTCAGTATCATCAGTATGTTATGGTGTCAATTTTATTTGGAAGCTGCCAAGACTGATTAAAATGTGATAGGGTAAAAATCCAACCGATCAATCAATCCTAGCCACCATGATCACTAGTTAAAATAAGAAATGTGACAGTAACACAGAACTTGTTCATTCAAGAAATGAATATAATTGTTACGGTCATTGATGTATTACTTTTCAGTGGAATCTTACATTCTTGGGTTCTACTGTATACAATTTGAACATAAAATTATGTTCCCCTTTATTATTGCTACATTTGTTTAGGTTATACTTATGACTGAAGCATACCAAAAGAAATGGACATATGTTAAGAAATATTATCCAAATAAATGCTTTTTTAAAAAAGTAAACATCAAGACCTCTCCAAATTTCTATTGTTCAAAACTTATTTGCATGACAAATAAACCACACTCAAACATGACACTATAATTTAACTTTCACATTTAACAGTCAGCCCAATTTTCTTTCAATGGAATGAACAAAGATGTCCTTGAAGGAAGATGTACTACAGTCGAGAAATTGGTGCATCCCAACTACACAATCATTCATAACTTACAACGAATTAAAATAAGCACTATGGTGTGCTGATTTAGAGCACTCTTCCTCAGTAGCACTCTCCAGATGTTGTTTGTACATAATGTTAAGCCATAATGGATGGACTCACACAGCACACTGTTATAAACAATGGCTTCCAAACACTGAATGTACACAACTCACTAAACTTGCTTTGCTCAACCCTCTAGGTGTATGGACTCCAAGAATTCACAACAATGACAATGCTGGTTAGGGAATTCAGGAAATTGGCCATGTATCTGGAAGGTGGCCAAGCTGGGAATGGCTGCACTAAACCAAAATTGACCTAGCATATCAAACCCTGCAAGTGGTGATATGCTGTTACAATGCCCTCTCACCAAAGGATCCAGATTATAAACACATTCTTCTCTGAAAACAAGATCCTTCCAGATGATCCTTACCAAGGTTTATTGAAAGAAGATAGAATAAAGTGATGGAAATCTCAGCAACTGGATTGCTTCCCCACTTCAGTTTATCTCCCAACTTCCTATAGCAAAGACTTTCTCAGTCTTTTACTGTAATGGTATGTGGGAAAGACCTTGGGAGGCGGGGCGAAGAGACACTATCAAGGGAAGGGTCAGATAAGAGATTGCATAGCCCACAGCTGGATAGTGTGTGGGGCAAGAGGCACAGAAGGGACCCACCCTAGCTTCTCAGGCTGTAAAGGAGACGCCAGGAGAATTCTACTTTCAGACTTGCAATATTCTGTTAATGTAGCCTAACAATAAAGTAGAAGTAGCTCATCTGGTCTTGTTTCCTGTCTGGTCTACATGGTAAGGCTGACATTTACTCACTGCTCCCGCATGAACTGGAGAGGCAGACGCTCTCTTAACTGATAAAGAGCATCCATATAGTTAAAATGTGGCTATGGCTCAAAAGATACCATTACGCCAGATCTACTGCACATCTCCCATAAATTTACTAGCATGCCTGAAACTAACCTCTGATACCTTTCTCGTATAAGACAGGTATCAGTCTTGGGGCTAATTCCACCATTTCTTTAAATATGTAAAAAAAAAAAAACCTCCTAAGAGCTTCATGAAAATGGTCTAATGAATTTCCCTGCCACTTGATCAGTCTTCCTACTATAGCCCAAGAACCAGATCACCTGGCACATCTGGTCACACAGGCAATGGAAGTATGCCTGTATTCCTCTACAGGTAGTCCTCGCTTAACGACCATAATTGGGACAGGAATTTTGGTTGTTAAGCAAAGTGGCCATTAAACGAATCTGACCCAATTTTACAACCTATTTTGTGGTGGCCGTTAAGTGAATCACTGCGGGTGTTAAGCAAACCACGTGGTTGTTAAGCGAACTGTGCAGTTCCCCATTGATTTAGCTTGCCAGAAGCTAGCCGGAAAAGTCAAAAATGGCGATCCCGTGACCACGTGATGCTGCAACAGTCATAAATGTGAACTGGTTGCCAAGCGCCCAAATCGTAATCACGTGACCACAGAGACACCAGGATGGTTGTGTGAGTTCCAGTAATAAGTCTTTTTTTCAGCACCGTTGTACGTCCAAACCACCACTAAACAAATGGTTGCTAAGTGAGGACTACCTGTATTGCCTTTCCCAAGCTGCAATTAACATTAATGTTAACATTCAGCCCTTGTTTTAAGCACTGACACAGCTCTCCAAAACACCTGTAAAGCATTTGCCACTTCACCTATCCCCAACCCATCCCTCTGAAATGGAAAATCTAAACACAAATGGTTACCAGGGCCCTGCCCACCCCCCAAACAGAAAGAGAGAGACCCCCTCTCAGCAGCCATTCGTAAGCCTAGAGGCAGGGAATTCAGCTCAATATGAAACTGAAGAACAACAGTACGTTTTATTTAATTAGGATCAACGGAAGAGATAAACCTCACAGCAGGATGAATAACAACAACATTTCAAAAATAATTCATTCCCAGGTAACAAACGACAAAATTTCAATTACTTTCTTCTTTTTTTAAGGACTTTACACGTTGAGGTAGTACAACCATCTCATGGGTGAGGGGAACTATGTTAACGTATCACATACAATTAATTGAAGGCACTTAAGAAGCATCACGTACCATTCAACTGTTGTACTGTTTAGCTCCAACACTTGGCTTTCTAAGCAAATTGCACCCAAAAAGAAGCTTAGCTGGATTTGCATGCTGCAATAAACTACAGTTTACTAAATTTAGCAGAAATTGTTATTTAACAAACGAGCCACAACTGGCTGGGTTCACATGATGTATTAAGCTATAAGCATGATTTGCACACAATAGCTGGGGTTGCACAAGATGTTGACCCAAAACCAAATACTTTGAATGTTTGAATGGAAGCTCTTCAGCTGCAAAGCTCTGTCCTATTGTTCTATGTTCAGACCTGTGAATGCTTTTGGCATGATAGAGTAAAAATAAAATATTAGAAGGAACTAGCTAAGATCTTTGAAGATCTCTCACCACAGGGCAAGAATTACTAGGTTAGGAGACCAAGCATCTGATTTAGTACAGTATAAGGCAGATAAGATACAGTATAAGATACAGGTAAGATACAGTATAAGGGGCGTGGTGGCTCAGCGGGTAAGACGCCAGGCTTGTCGATCGATCGGAAGATCGCAAGTTCGGAGGTTCGAATCCCTAGTCCTGCGTGACGGAGTGAGCTCCCGCACTAGCTCCAGCTCTTGCCAATCTAGCAATTCGAAAGCATGCAAATGCAAGTAGATGAATAGGTACCACTTCAGTGGGTAGGTAACAGCGTTCCGCGTGCATCATGTCGGCCACATGACCATGGAAGCATCTTCGGACAACGCTGGCTCTTCGGCTAACAAACAGAGATGAGCACCGGCCCCTAGAGTCGGACATGACTGCACAAATGTGTGGGGGGAACCTTTACCTTTACAGCAGATCCATATCTTCAAGTTCACAGAAAATTGTTTTAAAAGGAGGTCATATATTAACAACTCCTTCAGAGGCCTCATCCAGACCAATACATCTGAGATACATGCAGTGCATGGTTGAAACACATGGCGAATAGTTGTAAGCCACCCCAGGCAAACAAATATTGGCTGCAAGCTCACAAAATCTAAGCTGAAACACTTGTTTAACAAGGAGGCAGGTAACATCCTTTTACCCATTGTTACCCTTCTTTGACCATATTTGGTGGCTTATCATGCCCTCTAGCTCTGGAAGGATAGCCATGTTTAGGTTTCTGGAAATAGGGATCTCGAATCTGTTTCAAACCTTGGATACCTATTTAGTTCCAATAGAAGAGAATATCTGTGGCTCAGGGTTGAATGGTGGAGTTCTTGGTGTTCTCTGAATTTGGTTGTTTGCTTGTTGCACTGATGATGTTACCTACTTGGGTACTGAAACTGAGAGCACCAGGAACTCCACATATTTAGTTTTCAGAATCCAAAATGATCACCCTTTCAGGTTCCAACAAGAAGTCATAAACCCTGGTTTAAGGGGTGTGTGCACCAGAAGGTAAAATGGCCATATACACTGTCCTTTACTAATGTATCTTCCTTAGTTTCTGTCTTCAGACACTGGAAGCAAACATATCTCGGTCTGTCTTCTTCTGAAGTCTCCTCTGCCACTTGCTCTCTGTTACTCAACTTGCTAGAGCTAAGCAGTGTGGATTTCCATGAGTGGAAAAGAAAGAAAGAAAGAAAGAAAGAAAGAAAGAAAGAAAGAAAGAAAGAAAGGAAGGAAGGAAGGAAGGAAGGAAGGAAGGAAGGAAGGAAGGAAGGAAGGAAGGAAGGAAGGAAGGAAGGAAGGAAGGAAGGCCGGCCAGACTTGTAGCCACGTTCATTCCCAACCGTCAAAGTTGAAAATTATGCAGCACAATAGCAACTACACAGCTCTACCATACCACACCAACAAATGGGGTACAAATATCCTCCACTACTCAGATCTTCTACTCCAAGATCCTTAATCCTCCCCAACTCTGGAATTCCAATTATATATTAAGATAAACGTTATAAGAACATCAGAGAAGAAGTGGTGGAAGAGGAGGAGGATTATTATTATTTTCAGGGTTCCTTTTAATTCATCTCTTCCCTCTGTTGCTCTCCAGATTATGAGATTTAAAGGTATATTATTCAGGAATCTGAAGGTCCCATGTTTTTGCTATGATTAATAGCTATTCACAGATCTACCTTCTCATTAATTGGTTTAATCCACTTTTAGGCCAAAAGCCATGCTATTTGGGAATTGTGGGAGTCGAAATCCAACATATTTGGAAGGCAACAGGTCAACCAACCAAACCAAGAAAAACTAACACTCTTCCACCAAAGTCAAACAGGAAGATGGTTCTGACAAACCAGGATAACTCTGCACTAGCCAAACACTTTGTGTTGAGTCTTGTTCGGGCAGAACCATACACAGACTGGGCTCACACACTATATTAAGCGGTGGTTTAAAAGAAAACTTGATTGTTGAAGAAGCTATCATAGCTGCGTTCATGCTAAGCCAATAAGGCATATGTTACAAATTGCAGCGGTTGAGTGGACACAACAGTGCCCAAAGCAAACAAGGAACATGAAGTCTTAACCCCATGTGATTTTCCATATTTGGCAAGTAAAAGCCATTTTGAAATGGAGGGCCTTTTTTAATTATATAAATGAAACAAGAATTACCAAGCACACAATAAAACGATGCAATTTATGTTCCCCTGAGATTATTCATTTTACTTATAGGTTAATTAAGTTTACATTCTATCCATCAGTCGGGTGAGTCCAAAAGCTTCATTAGCCTCACATCAACTCTGTTACAAACAAGGAAGACACATATACAAAGCCTCCTTCGCTTTTTTTTCCCCCTATACCCAATTGAAATGTGGCGCGAACATCTGTTTTCACTTCAAGACATTAATTTTCAATTATTGAAGAGAAACAAAATAAATCCTGACAAATTACTGGGAACTGTGGAATCTTTTGTCTATTAGCTTAGAATAGTAATTTAGAAATCCCACAATTAACGTTCCCAATGAGGGAGTGTTCCACCGGATACTTGTTATTTAAGGCAATTTGGTGGTGACTGATGCTTTCTCTGCTACCATCATTACACACAAATTTTTAGAACACAGGCAGGATTAGGGGGGGGGGAACTGCATCCTCTGCTAGCAATTCGCTGCAAGATCTTTTTCCCTCTCTCTCTCAGCAAGGGAGGGGAAAAAAATAAGCATCTTGAGTCGTAGACTGTTTGATTTATAAATCTATGCCAACTCCGCAAACTTGCCCTTGAAAATCGCTCTTTCTCTTCCTTTACCCCTACACACTTTTAAATACGTGCTCCTTAAAAACAAGAGGAATTATCTCAGGTAAAGGAAAATTAAAAGCACGCCACACACAAACTACAAATTCCAGCTAATAAGCTAGTATGCTGCAGACTCCCTCCTGCTCCAAAGCCCCAAAGGGAAACTTCCCACAACTCTCTCTGGTAGCAAAAATAAGACAATGGAACCTACAAATCTGGAATTTCTTACCTAGCCGGTGAGCGTGCTTTCAACATGCCTCTCACCTCTGCCCCCCACTGCATCCAAAACTAACACTGTGTGGATTATTTTCCAATTGCAAATTTAATCTATTATATTCAGAAAGGGGAGGGTTGTAATTTCAGCCCCTGCAATCAGAATACCCAAGATTTTTTATGTGCTGCAAATCTTTAAAAGTGGGAGAGACTACTGAACCATCAGTGAACGAAAATATATATATAAGCAGGGAGGTAGATGATAGATAGATAGATAGATAGATAGATAGATAGATAGATAGATAGATAGATAGATAGATTTTTCCTAGTAGCTTCAATATTCTTAGCCATCAATTGAGGAGGAAAGCCAGCTAGGGGAGGAAAACAAGAAGGGAAAATTATATCTTAAAAAAACAGAAAGATAAAAGACACTGTTACTTCTACCGTCAACTCAGCCACTGAGCTTCACATTGTATAATTGACTTTGTGAGCAGAACAACAGCAGTATAACAAAGAAAATGTCAGTATTTCTACAGCGCTAATCTATATCACTAGGAGGGCCTCCCGCCGTCAGTTAGAGCTGACAATACAATAGCTTTCCAAAGGATATTACGATCATGCTTTCATACTTGACATCAATCAAGACAAAAAGAAAGTCTTTCCAGAAGACATTAAAAAATCAAGCTCTGCCCATAGAGATAGACAAAACACCATTTCTTTACACACAATCATTCTGAGCAATCAGTTAATTGGGAAAGAGCAACTGATGACGTTTTGATCATCATCACTATTATTATTGCTTTGCATAGACTGAAGCAGGAAACCACCTAAGTTGGCAGTTTTCAGGGGGAGGCAAAAGCTAATGGCCCCTCTTCTGTTTTTTCTTTGAGGCAAGTAGGCTGTAAATAAAAACTTTCTATCAGCATATTTTACCAAGCCCCCCCCCCCCAAATTAAAAACCCAAAGTGACAATTCTGCATTTCAGGCACAATAACAAATCTGAGCTTTATCAGTTCCCTCCCTCCCTCCCTCCCTCCCTTCCTTCCTTCCTTCCTTCCTTCCTTCCTTCCTTCGTAAAATACTTGGGTTCCCAACATGCAACTTCATCCACCCAAAACACTACTGCAACCTGAAATCAATACATAAAACTGTCTATCTTGGATTTAAAATCAACTAACTCCATCTGATTTCCCTCCAACTCTACATATGGAAGAATTTCAATGATTGGGGGGAAAATCACAGGTAATATTCAATAAAAAAGGTTTTAATTGACTTTCATATTTAAGTGAGTTGCAACAGCCTAAAGCAATCAAGGACATGAATTCAGAAAAAGCCTTTAGGAATAATGTCAGTGGCCTATGACATAAAATTGGGAAGATCATACAAATTCCAAAATGTTTTTCCGGTGAAGACTCTGTTGAGGAACATTTTGAGATCTCAATTCATCCAATAACTAGTTTGATCCAAAATTGCAATTGATTTTAATTACACCTTCTTTCAAGGGATTTAAACTTTTGGTGTTGGTTTCATAGACCATTGCTAATATCATAAACAATTTATCACTCTGTGGCTTTCAATCCAAATTCCTTTTAGAAAAAAAGCAAACTACCAAATAATGCAATAGTTATGCTCACAGTTATACTGAAAATCTAAATTTAAAATAATGCTATCTGCATAATGAGTAAGTGGTATTGACCAAGCTTGGACATATGCTTGCAAATAAAATTTAATGGAAAAACTTTTTTTCAAAATTAATACATATTAATACATTGACAAAATACATCAGCCTTATACTGCCAATAAAAGTGTAGGAACGCAACCTACAAATACCAGCCTGAACTACAGAAAAAGTAGGATATAAATCTAGCAAACAAATAAATACACACACACACACACACACAAAAACCACATTGTTAATGTAAGTCAACATATTCAATTCAATTTTAAAACTTTTAAGGAACTATTTCCACAACTATCAGTTGAAACGAATGCATACTGTTATTACAATTACTACATCTATCAGCCTGAATGAATATACTGGAAGAAAATGAGATCCTAGTTATGAACAGTTACTTAATGTACAACATCAATAGGGCTGATTAAGTCATTTCACACAATTTTTAAAAAAAAGATTATCACCAGCATTTTTAGATTTCTGCTCTGAGCCACCTTTGCTCTTTCCCTGACACATGCAACCAGTATTTTAAACTATAACTGTGTTCTTTATAATATATGAGAAGCAAAAGCACAGAAAGAAATGAGGAAACTCCCTATTATTATGCTAATACCTAAATTGAAAAATTGACCAAAGAGAATATTTTAAGCAAAGTAACACACCAGAGGTATGCATTTGAAGCAACCACTGTAATTTAAAGTTATTTTCTGCCTGTCTTAGGTCAGAGAACCTGTGACCTTAGAATTCCTTATTTATTGCATCTCAATTATTTCCATGGAAACATGGACTGTGGCAACCAATTAGACTGCCAGCTGCCAGGATCTCCACATCATCTGATACGTTTTTTTCCAAATAAATAAGTTCTGAAGATTTCTTTTCCTACCCACATAAAAAATCCACCAAAACAGAACCCATTCTTTCATTATTTCTATCCAGTCACATTTCAAGACAAAATTTAGCAAGTTAGCAGTGGCAAAGAAGCTGGCAACCTCCAGAAGATCTTCTGATCGTCCAGCAATTCACCTTCACTGGAAAAGAGTCCGATGCCACTGTGAGTTTCAGTTGCAAAATAATGGTCAAGACTCACTCCTGGGTGGTACAGAAAACCATCTGAACCAAGATCACAAGACAGGTCACAATCCAAAAGAAGAGAAACAAGCATTTCATTTGGCTTTTCCAACCCATTAGTGATTGCCCGAGAAAAAAATGGACTTGTATTGAAAGAGGAGGATGTGTTTTTGAAAAGTCAAGGTCTCATCCTCTAGAGGTGGAATCCTCATGCTTAATAGAGCTGTCCCTTTCCAACACCTCTATCATCTGGTTTCAGGTAAGCTTGACACCCCTCCCAAAACTTGCAACTGAAATTATTGTTGCTTACTTCTTCCCTTGCTTCCTCCTCCACTCTCAGGGCTTGATATATTTCTTCTATTAATTACTTCTGCAGTTTCCTTAGCAAGCCTATCTGGATTGCAATGGTCCATAAAACCATCGTGTTAAGCTGACACAGAACTGAGAGGCTCAAACATGCTATCTGTCCATAAAAGATACCTTCTCCCTTTTATAATACCTTCAATGCACATTTTATAGCAAAAGTCCTGACTCACCAGGAGAAAATTCAAGAAGCCTTCGATCTCTGCCATATATCTTTTCAAAATCCAGGTCCTTCCTCCTTATTAGTAAAATTAACAACTCCTACAATTATTAACTTCATTCATTCAAATGAAGTTTTAAATTGTTCTAATTAACCAAAAAAATTGTAAAGTCTCAAAGTTTACAAACAGTTGTGCTAACATGGAGAGCAAGGTGCCAAATGTATGGATGCAATTCATACAATCAGGTACCACCTGGAAAACGATGTTCATTTTATAGGCTGTTTTCTTCCTTTGAAGGGGGGGGGGGGAACAGTCCACGAACAAACATTTTTTCATTTGGAAAATGATTATGTAGCAGATAAAGAGAAGGGGAGAAAAAGGAAACCTTTAACAGGGTATTTTGCTACTACTGTACTTCAGTTTCCACATATTACGCACTTCCATCTTCCAAATATAGATTTTTTTTAACTTTTGAAAATGTATTAAAGCTATTCTGCAGTAGTAAAAAAAGAGGTTACACATACAGAAAAAATGTTTAGATTATTATTACTATTATTATTATTATTAAAAAGTAAAGGTAAAGGTTCCCCCACACACATTTGTGCAGTCGTGTCCGACTCTAGGGGCCGGTGCTCATCTCCATTTGTTAGCTGAAGAGCCAGTGTTGTCCAAAGACACTTCCACGGTCATGTGGCCGGCATGACGCACACAGAACGCTGTTACCTACCCACCAAAGTGGTACCTATTAATCTACTTGCATTTGCATGCTTTCGAATTGCTAGGTTGGCAAGAGCTGGGGCTAGTGCAGGAACTCACTCCGTCACACAGGGGTAGGGATTCGAACCTCCGAACTTGCGATCTTCCGATCGACAAGCCTGGCGTCTTATCCGCTGAGCCACCACGCCCCATATTATTATTATTATTATTATTATTAAATTTGTATGCCGACCGACTTTCGACGACTCATACAAACCATTTAAACCATTCCTCCCTCCCAAAAAATCCATGTAAAATATAATGCCCAAGACACGTTATAACAAGGACAACACCACCTTTCTTCATTTATTCAAGTCCAACATGGCTTACTCTCTAATAAGTCTGTTTTCTGCCTGATGCGCCACAAAATATAAGCCTATTATCTTAGAGTTGCTGAATCCAACATGAAGACATAGAAAGTTCAGTAACTTTTATTCCTAATCAATTTGCATGGTACAAAGTTGCAACTCTATAGGTACTTAGCTGGAAAAAGTATTCATGAGCTCTATGAGCTGTTTTCTGAACAGGACAGGATCAACTTCCCAGCCCTAAACATCACTCAGTTGCAAACTTTAGCAGTACCACTATCGAGGTAACAAGCCTGGAGGCCAAATCCATGGGCACCACTCAAGGAAGGCACAACGCAGGCCCACCACAGGTTCCAAATCACAGGTGGACATTCAGCTGTGCTACAGTTTCAGCTTAATATGGAAAGATGTTCAGCAATCTTCAGCAGTAGCTTTTTTTATGTCTGTATTTGAACTCTGGAACTAAACTGGAATTGGGCTTGGGTTGGTGAGGACGGAGAAATATGAGCCAGTGAGCAGTTGTTATACCACAGTCCACCTTCTAGATCTATTAACACGAGTGACCTTGGGTTTCGATGCCAACACTCTTGAAACACCATCAAATCAGGATAAACATCTGCACAAACCATTGGCCACAGAGAGATGTCAGGTAGCCTGGTAAATAACCAAACATAATTCTACCTTCTTCCTACATTCTTAGAGCTTCCTATCAGTGCAACTCAGCTGTTAGTTTAGTTATTCAATACAACATCTGTCTTTACAGACCAACTCTTAGTCTGGTGCAGGTACAAGACTTGTAATAAAACAGCCCAATGTTCCACACATTTGATCCTTTAGGGCTGCAATCCTATACATTGAGCAGACAGCTCTCTTCCCCCCAAAAAGGTAAGGAAATGAAATCAGGAAAATGAAGAAATATGGGTCGTAGATACCAATTTTCAGATTGCCTATGTTTGCATACCCATTCTATAACCAGTTTCAATTTCTTCCCCCGTCCATCTTTGTTTTTGTTGTTGTTGTTGTTCCACAAACTCTTCATCTTTTATTTCAGGTGCCTGCCTTCAGCAACAGGGACAAAAAAAATAAAATTAAAAATGTGGCACAGGCCAGCAGCTCTTCCAAAAGCTGAATCACAAATCCCATCCTCTTTGAATGTGGGATGGAAAAAGGCCTAAGATACTGTCAAGACACCGTACTTAAGGCCAAGGGTTGCATATTAAGTAGAAAAAAATACACACGCACAAAGCTCCTTTTGCCAAGGGCACTCAAGTCCTTAAAATGGATGATGGGGAAAATACATATCAAGTACCTTTATTATTTATGGAATAACGAGGTAGACTTCCAAACACACCTACACCATATACAGGCATCTACTTCCTAATTACAACACAACCCTCCCATTTTTAGAAGACTGTTAAGTTGAAACCCAATTAATAATTTTTAAAAAGTTGTGAACCAATTCTTCTTAATTCTCTGCAAGGAAAAAATGAAGAAGGGGGGGGGGGGAAGAAGAGAAGGGAAGCTTCTAGAATGGGGGGGGGGGGGCGGAATCAAATCACATTCTCATAAAAAAAATTGAAGTAACCTGCTCACAGCCAGGAATAAAACCTTCTGGTGGCAGCAATTTTTTTTTAAAAAAAAAAAGCTGGAGAGTAAGCCATTATTTTATTCTCCTGGCTACATAGAAATCATTTGCCATTAGCTGCCAACAGAATGTCACCAGGCAGCCCTGTGGGGGCAATGGAGCAAGCTTGGTCTGCAACTTATTATAAAGCTGCTTTTGTTAAAAGAGGATGTAACTTTCCTTTGGGGCTGAGGGGAGAGGGAACGCAGAACCACTGGCAAATTCCACTGAGGAGAGACCCAGAGAGGTATGAGTTTGGGAAAGCAGATGGTTTCAGTTTCCACAGCTAGCAAAATTAGGAGCGAAACCCACAAGGAGGCCCTTCAACCCGCTTCAGAGATTTGTTACGGGATCTCTCTCTGTCAAGGTGGGTTGAGTGAGATCCTGGGAAATCCATATCAAAACCTCCTGAGTGCAGCCCAAACTAGAAGAATGGCATTCTTGGAACCACTTCACAAGGACCCAGCAGACTCACAGCTTCCCAACTCTATAGTAACTTCCAAGCTCAATCATGGCAGCCTTTCCACATTCTGCCAGAAAACTGGCACTGGAGTGAGCAAATGTATTCAGTCCTGCCCCCAAACTATAATATGGGCAGTCAACATCACATAGCTCTCGTTGATCTGTCTCTGGAACATATTGAGTTACAGCTACTGGGTGCCTAGTGGGACGACACTCTGGAATATTAGATGGAACTGACTTTGTTGAAGCTTCATCTCCATTTCAAAGATCTACCCCAGGCCACCAAGTCTCCCTCCAGTGAAGATTTGCCCTGGAGGCTTATGTGTTTCCGAAATATTTTGGATGGAACCCTCTTGACAAGTAGAAGGTGTCCCTTCTACAACTAGACCACCTTAATCATAGGTGCCTCTGCTACTCAGAAGTGGATCCATTCCATCACAAACGGCAGCTGGCTTTGAGCCACACCAACAGGCCTCGTGCCCTGGAAAGCTGTTGTGGAGACATATGGGACTGCTCTGGAGTAAGATACGCTTACCCCAATCAGAAGCCATCTCCAGTTATTATCAAAGTCCCTTGAAAGTTTGCACAGCTCTCGGGAGTCAAGACAGTCTGCTTCTTGCAACCAATTTGCCAGTGAGTAAACCACCACCACCCCCATTTCACCAGAAAACTGGGAAAGGAAAGGAATGAAGATTCCACTCCCTGTCAAACCCAGGTCTGAAATCTGAAATATATAGGACAGTAAATATTTGGGGCAGGGGCTGGACGCCCCCTTGCAGTATCAATACGCAAAGCTTTTCAACGGTGAGCAGCAAGGCTGGTCTACAGGACTCCTCTTCAGGGAGGCTTCCTGTCAAAAGCCTACATGCTTTATTTGTTTGGTAATTTTTAATGGCCTGGGGGCCCTCCATCTCTGCCTTCAACCCAGAAGAGCAGAAGGGGTCTTTCCAGGAGGAGAGGCTCGCAGCCTGCTGGGAAGTTTTCTTATCCCCCGCTTTCCAGCTCGCTCCCTATGATTCACAGCGGGTGCAGGCAACCTGGAACTCTCCAGATGTTTGGGCCATCTCCCATAATCCCTTGCTACCATCCACGCTGGCAGATGCTGGTGGGAGTCACGGTCCAAAAACACCCCCCAGCGCTGGAGGGCACCAGACTCTTCTGGAGCTCGGGGCGGGGGTGCTGCCCAGAAGGGCCAGCCGGCCTCGGACTCGCCGCCACCGCCACCCCGCAGCGCCGAGGCGCTAGGAAGGAACCGGTCACGCCTGGGTGTGCGCAACCGGGCCAGCCCCCCTCCAGGGCCACCGCGCTCCAAGCCAGGCGCTTCCCCTTCCTGGATGTCCGCCGGCGCCCCCGAAGACAGGCGGCGCAGAGACCCGCAGGATGGGGGCAGCCGGCCGGGGAGCGGGCGAGGGAGGGGGGGAGGCCGGGGAAAGCGGTGCCAAACTCGCAATCCCCGCCACGGTGGCCCCAACCCCTGATTGGTCACGAGGCAGGGGCGGGCGGGCGAGCGCTCACGGGGCCGCTTCCCGAAGCCGGCGGCAGGGCGCCCGGCTCGGAGCGGACTCAGGCGCCGGCGCCGACTTACCTTTCACCGAGCGCGGCTTGGCTTGCTTCCTGCGGGACATTTCCACTCCGGCTACTTAATGGGCTTGCTCTCTTTTCTTTCTTTTCTTCCTTTCCTCCTCTTGCTCGTCTTTCTCTCCCCTCCTCTTTCGCTTCCTGCGCCTCTCCGGGTGTCTCGCGCCCCCCTTCCTTCTTTTCCCACTTGGAAACTTTGTCCACCGGCGGCTCGCAAACAGAGGCGAGGCGGCGGCGGCGGCGGCGGCGGCGGCGGCGCCCGGATCGATTCTTTGATTTCTCACTTCTTTGCCTGTTGCAATGCGGCAACTTCCAACTCTTTTTTTTCTCCTTTTTTTTTTAAACACCTACTTGGGGCGCTCGGAGATTTCGACCCGGCTTGGTTCAAGATTCTCCCTCCCCCCTCTTGCCCCCCCGTATCAATTGCGATTTAATAATTAAGAGCACAAACACATTCCCGAGCGCGCCTTTTCAATTAAGCAAATCAATCAAGGCGACCTCAACTCCCCTCCCCCCCCATCGCAGCTTCTTCCTGGGCTTCTGAGCTTGGATTCCCCTTTTTTCCTGTTTTTTTTTGGGGGGGTGTTCTCATTTAAAGTCCCCCTCCTTTATTATTATTATTAATTCCTTTTGGGAACCCTTCAGATTTTTTTTTTAAGAAAAAGCCTCGGGGCTGGGGGGGGGGCGCAAGGGGGGGACAAGAGAGGCGGGGAGGGGGGTGTTGCTGCCTAATTACCTAGTTGCATTTAAAAACACACCCACCCACCCTCCTCCCCCGGGATCTTTCTCCTGTGGGTTGGAAACCTGTCCCGGGTGTCCCCAAAGGAGGGGTGGGGTGCACACACAGTATTTGGGGAAGGGGCTTTCTCTCCGCAAGCCAAAGAGCCCCCAAGCGCGCGGGGCAGCCTCCCCCGGCCTCCCTGGATGTTCCCCCTCTCTGCTTTCTCTTTGGGGGGGGCAGAATCCTTCACCAGCTCAGCGCGGCTGGCGAGCGGCGTCCCCCGCTCCCTGCCTTCGGCCAGCGGACCGGGCTGGCGCGTCCGCCGCCGCCGCCGCCGCCGCCGCCGCCGCCCGCCCCAACCCGCTTCGGGAAGACCACGAAGTGCTGCTGCTTCTTCGCCGCCGCCGCCGCTGCTGCCTGCCCGCCGGGCTCGCTAGCTGCCTCCATGGGTTAATCGCGGCGAGCCGGGCCGAGGATCCCTGCCTCCATCGCCGCTCCAGCCGCCGCCGCCGCCGCGGGTTCCGCTTTTCTTCGGCGCTCGCCAGCCTCCGTCTCTCTTCTTTGTCCTGGTTCTTTTTCCTCCTCCTGGTCTGGCTGCTGGGGCTGCAGTGCAGACACACATAATAAAGCCAGGCTTGGCTGGAAATGTAGCGGAGTCCCAGCAGGAGGATGTGAGGAGTGGAGTCCCGGCGGGGGAGCGCTCTGATCCCGTAGGGAGCCCCGCACAGCCTGGGCTGATCAGACGGAGAGAGAGCCAACAGCACCGAGCCATGGACAGCCTTGGAAATACAGCTCGGGTCGCCCGCAAAACGCGGAGCGGCGGCGGCGGCGGCGGCCGAGGGCGGAGGAGGAAGGGAGGGAGGGAGGGACGGAGCGCCGGCGAGCCAGCGAGCGAGGCGCCGGATTGGAGTCGGGAAAAAAGGCGAGGAAGGAAGGAAGGAGAGAGAGGGAGAGAAAGGAAGAGAGGCGCGCAGGGTCCCCCCACCCGGTCCTTTCCCGCGGATCCCTGGCTCAGTTTAATCAGCAGCATTCACACGACGCGGGGAACCGGGTCAGGCAGACCCAGCCGCCTTGGATAGCCTGGACTCGGGTTCAGGATTGGAGAGAGGGGGAGCGGGGCTTGAACCAGCCCAGTTTAAGTTGCCTCTCCCTTTGCTCAGTCCAACTGAGGGATCCAATGTCCTAAACCCAGAAAATGGGTGGATTCCAGAGCCAGGAAATTGGGTTGTGTGAACTCACTCCCCGGCAAAATCTTCCTTTAAGCCACTTAAAGAGAAAGGGTTTTCCCCTACTGCCTCTTAGGGCCAGTTTTTCTCTCCCTTGTATCCCCCCACTGAGGTCAGCGGCGCAAAGGAAGGGGGAGAGATCCCCCCAAATGAAATAACTTTTGTTTTTCCTGCCTGGGATGAGATCTTTCCTGCCTTGGGTGAAAAGAGCTCAGTCGTTTTCAAGACTGGAGAACTGAAGCCGTTCACAGATGAAGACCCCCTCCAGTGTGACTTCTGCGCAACGTGTGCCCCCAAAGACCCCGTGTATGCATTTCTTCTTCTACGGCATTTGCTTCTTTCCTTGGGTTTAAACTCTTTGTTAAAGAAAAAGACAAGGTTTGGGAATCCAGCACTTGGTTTGGCTTGAATCTGTTTGTTCGTTTAAAGAACTGAGGTGGCTGCCCAACTCAATGAGACTCTGGGCAGCTTACACAAAGCAATCAAGATTGAAACAACAGTCAACCATCAATAATAATAATAGGCAACCTGGCCCACATTCATATCCAGAAATAGCCACATTTTTAAGGCCTTTCTAAAGGCTAGCAGGGTCAGGGCCAACCAAACATTCAGGGGGGGGGGGAGAGAATTCTTGATGATCTCCCCCTTTCATTTCAAACTCTTCCAGGGGGGCCAAAGGACCAAGCTGGATTAAGTAAAAGTGGCTAAATCAAATTGCCCTACTGGGTTTTGCAGGTTGAATTAGGAAGAAGGCTTGTCGGTGTTTCTTTACTGGATGTATTGGATTTAATTCCCATAATCTCTTGCCAGCATAGACTGTCCTGATCATCTATTTTGCTAAGTTATAGTGTGAGTAGGTGGCTAGGCTATCATGTAAATCAACCAATTATGGCTTAGCATTATGCGAAAACCAGCCACTCTGGCTTGTTCAACCAACCATGATTCTTTTTTATTAAAAAATCCTGACTTAGTTCAGGAAAGTTGACAACTTTTCACCTTTCTACAACACTTTACAAGCCAGAAAGCAAACAACAAAGGCAAACAATTCCTCAACTGGAAAGTCTAATTGGATGTTGATGGTATGTATATTTTGAGCCTTATTTATGGAATACAGCATATAAACTGCTCGGAGTCTGGAATGATTGGAATGGCATATAAGCCCAGTAAAATAAATAACATGGCTTTTTTAAAAAAAAAATCCATTCATCCCAGAAACAAAATGTCACTACATTGCCTTAAGCATCCTATCCAGATGGAGAAATGTAAGGTCACGCAGGGACTGAGATCTTCCACCGTCTGTCCTTTTAAGTCAGTTTTGACTCCTGATTTTCTTGGCAACGTTTTCAGAAGTGGTTTGCCCAGGGAGGGGGTCAAAATAGTCAAGGTGGCAGCTACAACCGTGCGATCCACGCACATAAAAAAAGATGGGGCTTCAATCACATGGTGGTGGGCTCCATCTTGACATTCTGGACCCTCCATACTTCTTCCACAATGTTTTTCAACTTCCCCAGCCTAGAGCTGAGAGAGATTGACTGTCCCAAAGTCACCCTCGTGGCTTTGTATGTAAGGGAGGACCAAAGATCCTGTTTCTCTGCTGCTGGTGCAGCGTCTTTAACCACTACACCCAACTGGCACTCAGCTTCTCTATTACCCCTTAAAAGTTTGGGATGCTAATTCAGGTGGAAAACCAGCTCTGGTTTTTCTCAATAAAAACTGCTGGGAAACCAACCAAATCCTCCTTAGAAAAAGTCGGGGAGGGGGGGGCAGGGAGGCTTGATAATTAATCATTAATTAATTGGTATCCCTTCCAGCAAAGTCCATCTCCACTTTTGTCTCCCCCCCTTTTCTTTTCCGTAACCTGTCAAGGAAAACCTGTGTCCTCTGACTGCTACTGCAAGTGGTTTACACTATTATTCTTTTCATGATCAATAAGTTCCATCTTCAAAACACTAAAAGGAGAATTCATTCCCTAGATTACTAGTTATCTGGGGCAACCGGAAACCATTACGAAACCTGGCGAGAAAGAAAGATCCAAACAGGCTGTATTCCACTGAGATAAAATACATGATAGTCTTGCAGTGGAAACAAGGAAACAGGTAAATACTTCTTCCACCATTATCAGGGACAATCAGAAGCACCTCATTATATCTTTCAATTAGAGAAACAGGAAAAATCAAAAATAAATAAATAAATAAATAAATATTCAATTATCTGTCCCCGAAACTGGATGGGAGCTTTAGTGATATTTATACATGCTCCGATCCAGTTTCCAAAGGAAACAGAACAAGTAATCCATATATCTATATTCTTTCTTTCCAAAAAGAAGAAAGGTTCATTCATCCTCAGACATTAGTGTCCAAAGCGTGTCTGTAATTATCCGGTGATGGTCAGAGATCCAAAGACTTCAACCATGCTATGACGATCCACGAGTCAGAATCTTCCAGCCTAAAAGTCAGTTTATGTGAGCCAGTTTAATGAGCGGCTTTTGTATCCACCCATTTTGAGAACTCCCAGTATTAGATATCTTTATTTATTTATTTATTATTCAAATTTATCCCTCCCCCCCCCCATCTCCCCGAATAGGGGACTCTCTTTATGAGACTTTAGTAAGAGCACTTGGAAGGAAGCAGGGCAGCAAAACGTAGGTGTGATCAGAAGTGTGATCAGAAGCTGCATCTTTCAGCAAGCTCCGCTGCCTTCTGAAAAGGTGCATCTGCCCTCTTCCACTTCTCCTCTGCTCCTTTATATACAGTAAATATTTTCTGGGCAGCTTTCACAGTCAGAACAAAAACTGTGTTCAAATCAGCCGATGGACAGAAACCAGCAACATTTTTTTTAAAAAAAATGGAATTCACTTGGCACTGAAGAACAAATCTGGCACCAAATGGGACTCTCTAGGGAGAGGATTTGAAAAGGAGGGTGGCGCCAACTCTGCGCCCCACTTTTTTACTTTGGCCACCAAGCTTCTTTCTGAGAATAGAGGCTTGAAGCAAACCCTCGGTTACAAAAAGCGAATGCAGCCTTCGCAGGGAAACGATGGAATTTAAATCTGACACCTTGGAACTTGATATTGTGGCAAAAATACACGAATGGGGTGAAGCAGCACCAAAATGCCTTCCCAGCAACTGCTTTTTCTGACCATGGTCTGAACCAAGGAAGGCAATTCTGTGCTGCAGAACTCTAAATGACCATTAGGAGGCAGCACAGAGTCCCCCAAAGTCCTTTGTTGCCCTCTGGTGGGAATCTGGTTCATCATAATGGTTGGGTTCACTTATCAGGCTAAGCCAAAACCTAATCCGTATTATGATTTAGTGCAGTGTTTCTCAACCTTGGTGACTTTAAGACCTGTGGACTTCAACTCCCAGAATTCTCCAGCCACCAGTGTTTCTCAACCTTGGTGACTTTAAGACCTGTGGACTTCAACTCCCAGAATTCTCCAGCCACCAGTGTTTCTCAACCTTGGTGACTTTGAGACCTGTGGACTTCAACTCCCAGAATTCTCCAGCCAGCATGCTGGCTGGAGAATTCTGGGAATTGAAGTCCACAGGTCTTAAAGTCACCAAGGTTGAGAAACACTGACTTAGTGCAATGTATGAACCCCATTCTAAGGAGCCTTATTAGATTTTGACTTAAGGTATTGTTTGAACCCAACGGATCGTGGATTGCTCAGTAAGAAATGGTGGCTTTCCATGGTGGGAACCTAACCCCTTTCTCCATCTCTAGATGGCTGCTGCTAGCCCCCATGAACACCAAGCCTATTTCTTCTTACGTTTCTCCCTTTCCCTCTGAGGCTGGCCACTGGGGACCCTAATGCCACCGTCTGCAGTGCTGGATTGCTGTCTACTCTTAGCATAGCTTGGGAGAATCCACTGATACCCTCCAGGAATAGAAAAGGAACTCAGTGGGCAGAATAAGGGGACATGAGAAACAGGCATTTACAGAGCAGTGCAGGTCCCCATAACACACTGGGAACAGCCCAGATGGCTAACTCCAATTAATCGAGACTATTTTTAAAATGTGATCAAGCCATTAATCAGCTAATTGTACCAATTAATCACTCTACACGTTCTGCCCTAAAGAAAGACTGTTAACAGAATGCATGACAGCTACCAAGATACTTTTGCAATTATCAATGGCATTTCTTTCTTTCCTTACCCCCCTCCCCACCTTTCTTTGTTTAATTTCTTTGATTTATATCTCACCATTCCTCCAAGAGTGCACGGAGGCTTCCATGGGGATTTCTGTGCATTTTATCTCACACAGCACCAGCCCTGGAAAAAGGCTGGGATGAGAAAGAGAGGCCCAAAGTCACCAGGAACTTCAGCGGGTGAAGGGGGATTAGAAGTCAGATCTTCTCATTCCTAGTTCAAAACCTTCATCGCTGCACCACCACGTTTTCTTCAAACCTGTACAAGATGGGGTTGAAAGGCCAGACGAGAAGCAATCGGAGCAGGGTCGTTCAGGGCAAGGCAGCAAACTTGGTTAGCTGTGACGTTGCTACATGTGCGCAAAGCGAGTTCTTTTTTAACACCATGATTGGCTTTCGTTGGTTAATTGGCTCAGCAGCAAAAAGTGTGTGCGAGGAAATCCGTTCCAGTTGCCCTGCCATCGAGTCCCCTTGTCTACAATGAGGCTGTGAGTGGAAGAAGAGGAATTCCAAGTCCTATTAATTTCTTTAAGTTGACCCATATCATTTAAGAAGATCCCGATCAATCGATCACACACCAGATGAGAATGTAAGAGTCTGTTTACCAGACATCACAACTCTCTGAATACGGTGACGCTACAGATACAACTAAAAGACTTTTTAAGCACCCCTTTTGAATAACCTTGTTTGTTTAGAATGACATTATGGCCAGAAAATAACCAAAATGGCCAGCACAGACCGAACAAAATTTCTTCCTCTTTCTCTCTATATCTTCTCCTTCTTCTCTAATAGCATACTGGAACCTGTTCTCCAGCTTTCAGAAAGTTTTATTCTCCCACAAAACAGTATCTGTTTACCCACCTGGTTTTCAGGCTGCTTCACTTTATTTAAAACACATGCGCGCACACACACTATATTTACCTATTTGGGGACAGAAAAATTTCTCAGACAGGATACAAAGGCCCCTTGAAGAGGAATGGGGACCAAGAACGTACAAAGGCAGAAAATATTCCACGTCCACCAGAGAACTCGCACGAGTCGGCTGCAATGCCGTTTCAGTTTCTATGGCATCCGCGCTTTGTGCCTCTGGACATTTCAAGTAAACAGATCATTGGCATCCCCCATTTCAAATAAAAATGGAGAAACGTAGGAGTGTGAAAGGCAGGGCTGGGAATGAGGAAACCAAAGGCCCTGCAAGAATGCAGAGCTATTGAAAGGATCCATGCAACATTGGTGTTCTGGCTTTCATGTGAGAAAATAAATCCTTCTGCAGTGGGGATTTAGGGTGGCCAGCCTCCTACATCTTTAATATCTCTGAAGAAATGAAATGAAATTATAGCCTGCTTTTCCACAGGAGTTCAAGATGTAGTATACAGTCCTTCCTCCCATTTTATTCCTACAATGATTCCCCCCCCCCCCGCCCCTCCACTCATTCAGTTCATCTGGAAAGGCTTCCCTACAGGTTGCTGGGAAAATACCTGGTTGTAACTCAAAGTTGAGGCTTCTTGGTAGCCATTTCTGGAGTTGCATGTACTACAGCAGGGGTCCCCAACCTGTGGGCCACGGCCTGTTAGGAACTGGGCCGTGGGGCTCCCACCCGCAAACCTCCCTTACACGCGATTGGCTCCCGCCCGCAAACCCTGCCCCCCGGTCCACGGAAAAATCGTCTTTTGAAACCGGTCCCTGGCGCCAAAAAGGTTGGGGACCCCTGTACTAAAGGACCAGTCCCATTACCTGACATAGAAAAAAGGACATTAAAGTTTTCTTTAAGCAGCTTTTTATATTTGGGGGGGTTAACGTTAATTGCTTTAATATTTTTACAACCCCTTTGTGTCTTTTTAAACCACTGAGAGATTACAGTAGTTGCGGCGGGCATAAAAATAAACAACCCATTAAGGTAGGTTCTTAGAATCACAGAATTGGAAGAGACTTCAGAAGTCATCTAGGTTAGGCAACCCTCTACTCAAGGCAGGATCTGCTAAAGCATTTCCAAGAGATGGGAGTCCAGCCTCTGCTTGAAGGTTTCGAGGAGAATGTACCACTTCATCAGACATCCCATTTCAGCAGCTGAGCGGTTCTTACCATCAGTAAGTTCCTACTAATGCTTCACCTGAATCTCCTTCACTGTAGTTTCAATCCATTGGTTCTGTCCATGCCCTCAATAGAAAACAAGTCTACGTCCTCCCCTATTGTCAGCCCCACTAGGTAGACCAAACCAGAAAATCAACTCCATAGGAAGGCTAAAACTACTTTTATTGAGATTGGCTAGAACAGAGCTTTCCAAACTTTTCATGTTGGTGACACACTCTTACAGCAGTGCATCATTTTGCGACACACTCTTACAGCAGGGCACAAGGCAGGCACTATGACCTGCGCGGAATCCTGGCAGGGCAGGTTTGGAGGCAGCCAGGCACCAGGCAGGCACTAGGACCTGGGTGGAATCCTGGCAGGGCTCGGAGGCAGCAGCAGCCGCGACACACCCAGACACTGCAGCCGACACACTAACGTGTCCCGACACACAGTTTGGAAAGCTCTGGGCTAGAACAACAGAATCTTGCCAGTCTGACTGTGCTCTACCTTCTCGTCCTCCTTATACTTCATTGAATCGGGAGACATCTGCCCGAGTCGCTTCTGAATGTTATCTTCTTGTTCTGGACTAAAAAATGTTTCAGCCCCTTTTGTCTAGGTAACCGTTCTTGCATATCTCCATCAATGTCATGTTCCTTACTCTCTACATCAGGGTTTCTCCACTAGGGTTCTGTGGCATGCTCAGGTTCCACGAGAGGTCACTAGGGGTTTCCCTGGGAGATCACAATTTATTTTAAAAATTATTTCAAATCCGGGCAACTTCACCTTAAAGAGGAAAGTTTCATTCTTTATTTTCAGTTTAAGGACATGGTTCATGCATATAAACAAGCCTACCCATGAAACGAATAGAATAATTTTGTAACTTCGGGCCTATCTTTGAGCCTGAATGTGCAGGGGTCCCCCGAGGCCTGAAAAATATTTCAAGGGTTCCTCCAGGGTCGAAAGGTTGAGAGAGGCTGCTCTACATCTACATGACAACTATTACTCTCAAAAAATCTTGCTAAAGAGAACTCAGTGAGACTCATGCTTGAAAAAGAGTCACTTTTGGTTTTATGCAGCTGCCAAAGAGTGTGAGAGTTTGCTCTTGTGGAGCCTGCAATCAACAAGGATGGGTTGAGAGAGTGAGGCTGCCCAAATTTACCCAGTGGATTTCCATGGCTGAGTGACAGCTTGGACCCAGGTCTCTCTGATCTGAATGCAATACTGAAACCACTACACCACAGTTGCTCTGTTGGATCAACCTGTGGAGCCATGCTTTGCATAAGCATATTTTACTAAATAAGCCCCCGTTGGCTGGGTTCATACAACATACTAAGCCAGAAGCAAGCAAGCTACATGTTGGCTTAGTGTGTTGGGTGAAGCCAGACCTGCTTAACCTCAGAAGAGACAAATGTATCTTGGTGCATTTTATTAAAGGTAAAGGTTCCCCCCGCACATTTGTGCAGTCGTGTCCGACTCTAGGGGCCGGTGCTCATCTCCGTTTCTTAGCCAAAGAGCCAGCGTTGTCCGAAGACGCTTCCGCGGTCATGTGGCCGGCATGACGTGCACAGAACGCTGTTACCTACCCACCGAAGTGGAACCTATTCATCTACTTGCATTTGCATGCTTTCGAATTGCTAGGTTGGCAAGAGCTGGAGCTAGTGCGGGAGCTCACTCCGCACGCAGGGCTAGGGATTCGAACCTCCGAACTTGCGATCTTCCGATCGACAAGCCTGGCATCTTACCCGCTGAGCCACCACGCCCCACCCCGCTGAGCCACCACGCCCCGCATTTTATTAGTACATCTTATTATCCACCTATCCAATCATCCATCGTCCCACACCTATCATTTTATTGTACAAAATAGTACCAGATAATACTTTTTGAGTATGCTTTGTGGGCCTTTAAAGCCTGCATGCCATTGGTCCATGGTGAGAGCAGATTTTCTGGACCATGCATGGACTTACACCATTTTAGGATTGAATGTAAGATTCAAGTTCAAGTTCCTTCTTGGCCATGGGGCTCTCTGGATGCTTTGGGGCAGGAACCACCTCTGTGTTCAACCTACTCATAGGGTGGTGGTGGTTGTGGTGGTGGAGATAAAACAGTGGCAGGCACCAATTTTGAGCCTTGAGCAAAAGGCAGCACATACATTTAACAAATAATTACAGTTCTTGTTTCTTCCTATTTGTAGCATCCATGCTAAGTTCTCAGGGCTAGTTTCCAGAACTAATATATATGGTTTGGGATGTGTTTGGATGTTTTTGTTCTTAGTTCCTTTCTCAGTAACCTCTCTGGCTATTATTTTGCACAGTAGTTTGTTGTTTTATTATACTGTTCCACTGCAAGAACGGAATGTAATCTGCTCAGGCTCCTGCTGGATAGGGGCAGCTTGCAAACCCCAATAAATAAATAGATAAAAATTGGATGGTGTTGTTAATAAACAAAGATACCAAATGAGCATTTAAGAAATACTGTTTTTATATATGTTAAAAAGCCAGGTTATTGTCTGTCTGTCTGTCTGTCTGTCTCTCTCTCTCTCTCTCATTCTCTCTCTCTCTCTCTCTCTCTCACACACACACACACACATACACACACACACACACACAACTAAATTCTGGAAACATCCAATGAAGCTGAATGGCAGGAACCACAGCAGTTTCTGCAGCAAACCACAGTGACACCATCGTGATGACATGGACATCTGGTTAAGTTAAGTGCTTGTGTCAGGACATCCGACACAAGTACGTCAGTTGTGACATTGGCACGATTACATCATCATCTGCATATTGTCAGCTGGCTCCCTACAAGCACTCCCAAAGAGAAGGACAGAAGAAAAAAGGAAGCACGATTAAACTGAGGAAGCCCCGCCATGTTTTTTAATCCATCCGAAAGATGTGAAGGATGAGGAACCCCTTCACACGTGAGGTTCTCCAAAGATGATAGGAGTCAACCTTCTAGAATTCCCCACCGGCCTGAGAATCCAGAAAACAGGAGTTCTAGCATATCTGGAAAGCAACAGTTTGGGAAAATTTGCACTGTGGGACACTCTTAGCTGAGGAAGAGTGACTGAAATGGCAGCCTGGCACGTACCCCATGCTAGGCCATGCTGTGGTTGGTTTGATTCTGGCTTCCTGTATTGCATGAATCCAACCCCTCAGACTGTAAGCCAGAGTTAATGGTTTTAGTGTGTTGGGTGAAGCCAGCCAATCGTGGCTTATTGCATAAACTGTGGTTAAATAAATTATGGCTTAGTGCTAGGTGTGAAGGCAGTCTGGCCCATAAAGGGGAAAGAACGGCAAGCTGGAGAGTCAACAGAGAGCTGGGGAAGAGGAAACCGAAACATGAATCAAAGAGCGTTCTGCAAAATTAACGATTTCCACTCGCACCTCTTTGCTCAGCCTTCGTTCCCTTCGTAATTAAGCAATAAGACAAGGCCTGCTGTGAGCTGCCACCGATTAATACACCCCTTAGGAATGCAATGAGGCACAAGGCAATTGTAAAACAGGTATTTTGAAAGTTGGTTAATTTTTTTCTCCATTTTTTCAAGATTAAGATATTTATGGTGATATGCACCCCCAGTTCCAACCGGCAATATAACTTCAGTGGAGCAAGCAACCTGGAGGAGAACAGACTCCCTTTGAAGGCAGGGTGTATGGATGCTTCTGTTAGGGTGTGCCCTCTGTCTCAGGCAGAAGTGTTCAGGACAAGAGCAGTTTGGGCAAGATGTATGCTAGGCTAAACTGCGATTGGCTAGTTAGTGGCTCAGGGTGCTGCACAAGCCCCGTCACTCTGGTCAGTTTATGGTTCGGTGTGAATCTCAAACATTGGCTATGTCCATATTTGCATGGCACCTTATCCAGAGGTACAGAACAAGGGCCTGCCCTAATGTCCTGCATTCACATATCACACTGAATAGTATATTCCGTGCAACGTCTGAAATGTTATAAACATGGTGAGCCACGACACAAGTTCTTTTGGAGGTATCAGGCAGGGCCAGGTCACCTAACGCAGGAGCCTCAAATGGGTTTGACTAATGTGTGTGTCAGCGTGTTGTGTGAATGCAAACAGGTTTTGGTTGTTGTTTTTTTAACATTGAAAAGCAGGTGTTTCTGGCTGAATTCACTAGAACAGGGCTATCCGTTCCTGCACAGTAGCTTCATTTGCTCTGGTATCTAGAAGCACCCACTCTTGAAAGGCGTTTCTATTCGGACTGTCAGATCTGGTCTGCAGAAATCCAAGCAGCCATGAGATGGCAGTGGGGAGACACATCAAAACTATCCCATCCCAGATTTTTGCAGCCCAACTCTGGTCGCCTCATTTGTACTGCAAAAAGAAGCAGCGCCATTTGTGCAGAGCGCTGTTTCTTCGTGGCCAACACCCCCTCCCTAGTCCATGGCCCCACACATAAAGCATTTTCTTCCATGCACTCCAGATAGAGCATCTTTGGAGACCACAAGACCCTAGTAAAAAAAATCAGGGAAGATGGGATGTGCAAATGCCTCACAGCTTGGTTATCTTTGGAGTCCTCACAAGGCTGTTCTGGAGAACATTGCACTATATATTATTTATTATAAAGCCTTTGTGAGCCTCAGTCAAAACGTGAGCACTGTATTTCATGTGAAAGAGCACGTGGCAAAAAAACCAACAACCCAACAACATGCTATGAGTGCTCGATTCCTGCATCGGTGCAAGAGATAGAATGAGAGAAGGGAAACAACTTTTAACCATACATACATTTCTTCTTACAAGCCTGGCACAAAGATCCTGGAGCGGTGGAAAAGGGCAGGAGGAATCAGACAGAACCAGGAGCCAAGGGTGGAAAATAACAACAGCAGCAGGAACAGGAGAAATGCTGGAGGGGATGGAGAAAACAGAAGAGTCGGGGTATCCAAGGGGAACCGAAAGGGGGAACAAGCCGAAAGGCGTGGGAGGGGAGATCAGAAGGTAACAGAGTCAAGGAAGAGGAGAAGGAGGATAGTAGGGTGGGATCAAGAAGTTAGGGGATGCAGGCAGTAAAAAAGAAGGCTAAGGCAGAACCACAGGAGATGGAAGCCAAAGGAAAGGAAAATGGCAAGAAATGAAGCGAGGCTGAATAGACAAAAGGAGGAGACCACAGAACCATTGAATGGAGTGTAGAGGTATGTTTGGGTACAAAGAAGAGTAGCAGAAACCATAACTAATTCTGAATAGTTGATAGTCAGAACAAGCTTACCCTCAAACTTTTCAGACCCAAAACTAAGAATGCCCGTTAGAGTCTGGAATAGGCAAGATATTGGCTGGGAATATATACCGTGTTAAGCCATGGGGTGGTTGACTTCAGTCTGGCTTAACTCAGCAGCCGCAGTTTTGTAAAACGGTGGATTACGGCTTCACACAATAAAGGGAACCCGACCACTGAAGAAGAGACCGAACCCAAGAATGGCAAAGAAGGTGAACGAGCCTTGGGGTACTCTGCTTCAAGCAGCTGACCGACCTGTGGGATAAAAGCTATGGGGAATTTTGCAGGTGGGGATTAAGAGAAAAGACCAGTCTGGGTGGGTGGGAGGTGAAAGGAGAGGAAAGGATGTGCTGGAAGATGAACAGCAGGAAAAGACTAGGGTGAGGGCACAGGAATCTTGGCAAACATCAGCAGAAGCAGAGTCCACCAGGGCAGAAACTCTGTCCATAACACAAATAAATCTGGGTCATGATACAACTGCCTTTATATAACAGTTAAACTCCATTTGGGGCAGCCATGGTGGTTCTTGTACTGCCTCAACAGAAAGAAATGTCCTTTCTGTATCCAAATGTGAGATAACGCAATTCTCAAAAGTTAATTCCCTGCCGCTGCTGCCGCCTCCTCTATTATTTTGTGTTGCTGAAGGCTACATTCCACCTTCTGGATGATGTATTTGTTCCTCTGCCTATTTGTCACCAATGGTAACAGTTCAAGCTCTGGACTGCAGCCTAGCAACTGGAGGCTTCTCAAAGTTCTTGAGGATGCAAGAAGATGACCAGATATGAGGAATGACTCTTTGCCAATGTTCCAGTGAACATGTTCCACAAAGCATGTTCATTCCAAGCATCCTAGCCTGAAATGCTGTTGTTCAATGGGCTAGAGCAGGGGTGGGCAACGTCAGGCTCGCGGGCTGTATAAGGCTCGCGGGGCTCCCGCCTAAGGCCCGCGGGACTCCCGCCCGCAAACCCCACCCCTTCCACGCGATTGGCTCCCGCCCACAAACCCCACCCCCCAGTGCTTGTGATTGGCTCCTGCCCGCAAACTCCGGCCCCCAGTCCGTGGAAATCCCAGAAACCCCGCCCCCCACCCACCCCGGTCCCCGGTTATAAATATCCAAATGGCCCTTGGCAGAAAAAAGGTTCCCCACCCCTGTGCTAGAGACTGAAATGAGACCAGTCCGGATACCACCTGATGGCTGGCATCATAAATCACACCGAGCCGGTGCTTGTTTCAATCACAGGTTATAGAACAAGCCAGAGTGGCATGGTTCACCCACAGCACTAAGCCACAAATCATGGTTTATAAACTGCAAAGGCCAAGCTTATACGTGACCTGAAGCAAACGGTGCACAACTTTTTTCAAGCCAAAAGCGGCATTTGGCTTTTGAGTGGCAAGCAAAAGATGGAACAGAGAAAAAGAATAGTTAAGGTAGCATGAATTTAGTTTGCTCTATACCAGAGCTTTCCAAACTGTGTCGGGACACGTTAGTGTGTCAGCTGCAGTGACTGGGTGTGTCGCGGCTGCTGCTGCCTCCTGACTTCCACACAGGTCCTAGTGCCTGCCTTGTGCCTTGCTGCCTCCTAACCTGCCCTGCCAGGATTACCTGCACGTCCTAGTGCCTGCCTTGTGCCCTGCTGTAAGAGTGTGTCGCAAAATGATGCATGTCTAAAAAGTGTGTCACCAACGTGAAAAGTTTGGAAAGCTCTGCTCTATACAGTTAATGTGATTCCTTCTCATATATTTAAATATCCCCCTTGTATAAGCCAAAAACCAGATAAGCCACATTTGGGCTCAACAACGCATGAACTTAGCTAGCATTTCTTCACCGCCTATGCAGATCAAGCATTAGCCTTCTATCGCAGGCAATTCCTAGCAACCTAATGCTACGATTACACACGATCCTTCATCTGGTTGCTGACTGAACGGGCTGGGTTCACTCAACAAGTTAAAGCACCCACATTCATTACTTAAATTACTTAAATTCATTGAGTTAACATTAGGTAAGCTTTGCTTGTGATGCTAACCTCTCGGTTCTACCTGGTGCATTTCAGAGAACATCTGATTGCATGGCTAAGAGTCAACCCTGCACATGCTCCTGGGATCGGACTGTTTCAGTTCCAACCCGAAGTTGGTAAGGAGAAGGGGGGCAACAGAGTCCCAGTTTGCTACGTACCTTTTGTAGAAGATGCTGCCTGTTGGACAGGTGTAACTTATCACCCGGGGTAAGAAAATGCTCTCCTTTGGAAGCATCGGTGTCTGTTCCCCCAGGCAGCTCTTGGCAGCCCTCCATCCACAGGCTGGCAGAGGGATTTCAGCAGATCTCTGCAGTCTGCATTCTTGCTTTAGGATACCCATTGAAATTCCATTTGGGGAGGCCCAAGGTGAGTCTCTCTTGCCTCGACTCTTTTTCAAGATCCTCTGGTTTGAGCGGAAACTTTCTTTGAACGTGAACTCTGAGCCACATGGATAAAACATGAGAGTCGGACTAAGCGAAAGCCCTGGACCAGGGAGATGGAGAATGCTGGCCGGAGGAAGGGAAAGGAGGAGAAATACAGGATCTGTGATCCACATCCGTTCCTTGCTTAAGGCCACCAGGCAAAGCAGCAGAAGCGTAATCCTCTACAGACTGAGCTGGCAGCATTACCTAAACAGAAAAACAACACATAGAAGGGATTAAGGAAAAAATATGACCCCACTCCCCCAAACCGTTAGAGTTTTCAATGCGGTATATAGAAAAATGTGGCATGCGGGTAAAACACTGTTCTTCCCCGTAACCTCGAGTTTCCATCCAGCAAGATCAAAACGGCAAACACGCACAGCCCCACTGAAACAGAAACTTTCATCTTACAAATGATTGTCTGCTGGCATTCTAGCCATCGTTCAGACTTTTTAGGAAAAGGGAGAAGGCACAGGCGTCAGTTGGCTCTTCAGTCACTGGTTCAGGTACAAATATATTTATTTATTTAATTAATTAATTAAATTTATATAACCGTCCATCTCCCCCAACGGGGAACTCTGGGCGGTTTACAATAAAATAGATAAAACAGAATATAAAACATCAATATACAATATATAAAAATAATAAATAATTATAAATCCAGATGGACGATGGAATTAAAACAAAGGACATTATAAAGTTAAGGAATTAGCCACCCCCATGAGAACTATCCTTTCCTCCTTCCCATGCCAGGCGGCAAAACCAGGTCTTCAGCTCTTTCCTAAAGGTCGGGAGGGAGGAGATCTGCCTCAACTCTTGGGGCAAGATGTTCCACAGTGTGGGTGCTACCACAGAGAAGGCCCGTCTCCTAGACCCCATCAGATGACATTCTTTGATTGATGGGGTTCGTAGCAGGCCTTCCCTGAATGACCTGGTGGGGCGGGTCGATAAAATGGGGATAATTTTCAACCCTCCTGAGCTAGGGAATGCTGAGAACAGGAAGGAAAAACAGTGAGCCAATCAGTGGTCTGCAGCCAAACCAATACATAATTCCTTGAATTCTACCCAATTCCTGATATGGAATTCCATGGATATGTATGTAGCATTCTTGACAGCAAAACAGAAATGATTTGCAATTGCCTCTTCCTCGGATTTTTTTTTTCCTTTTCACTTTCCAGTCTAGCTTACGGTTCCAGTGTTCCTGGGTGATCTTTCCTCTAAGTACCAACCAGGTATTACCCGACTTACCTTTTTGGGCATCAGCAAGGAGAATGCCAAAGTTATCATTCAGTCAGTGTTCTACAGCAGCTCCTGGAGGAACAAAGATCCCTCGCTCTCATTCCAGGCAGAGAGTAGGAAAAGAAATTGCTAGGACTCGCTTCTGAGTGTTCAGTATGTTTTGCAAAAAATTTTTTAAAAAACTGTTGGCATGGGCCGGTCGCTCTCTCTCAGCCCTAGGAAGGAGCCAATGGCAAACCAGGAGACTGAGAGTTCTAGTCCCACCTTAGGCACAAAGCCAACTGGTTGACTTTGGGCCGGTCGCTCTCTCTCAGCCCTAGGAAGAAGGCAATGGCAAACCACTTCTGAAAATCTTGCCAAGAAAACTGCAGGGACTTGTCCAGGGAGTCTCCAAGAATCAGACACAACTGAACGGATTTAAAAAAAATTGCTTTCACTTTGCTCTGATTCTTGTAAACGTGAAACATTTTGCGCCTTGGAACCCAAGAACTATACATCATCCTAAGCTGTGTTTGTCGACTAAGTCATTGTTGGCTTGATTCATCTTTCACATTAAGTCAGGCACAAACCACAATATGGTTTCACATGATGGCTGAACCCAGTCAGGTCACTGTAAAATATTGGTAAGAGGTGGTATTTTCAGTACAATGTGAATTGACAGGATGTCTCAATTGTCTTGCCCCAACTGTTTTAATCTGGGGAATTTAGAGCCTAGAAGCTGGTGGGGAGAAGATGCAGTTTAAGATAAATATGCCAAAGAGGAAGAAAGAATCCAGTACACTACTTCCTTCATCTATTTTGCACCATCCATTCAGTAGACTTGCCTCTCGTCAGGCAGAATGCCTTTGAAACAACTGGTTGGGTCCTGGAAATGCTCAGTGCGGAGACTGCCATCATCCAAGTGTGTTATTACTCTTCTAGCAGAAGTAGCTGACTTCACCAAATGGATCAAAGCAGGCAGTAGCCACAGTGCAATTATGATAATAGTCTGTCTTCCGGTCCTTAGGACAATGCTGGCTCTATAGTGCTTTCTGTGTGTCTTTTATGTCCATGCAACGTAGATCCGTGGGGAGGAAAGGGGAAAAATCAATGGGACAGTGCACTCATCACTGCAGCTTCTTGTTTAATTTATTTTTTATTGCTGCATTTGGACTAAGATTCAAAGACAGGTTTCAGATAAAGGCGTCGTAGAATTCACAGTACCTTAGCCTTAGAAACATTTTTTTAAGAGATCATCCTTGCTGATGGTGTAACTCATCATCATCATGGGGACAAAGAGGTGCCAAAAGTTCCTGCAGAGTTGCAGAGTGGGGGGGAAAAACCCTGCAAAATGAGTTTGATTTGACAAGTGAAGGAGCATTTGAGACAGGAAATGTTTTCTAGACAACCATACGATCTCTGGGTGTTTTGGACTACAAGTCCCTAATGCAGAGCTTTCCAAACTTTTCATGTTGGTGACACACTTTTTAGACATGCATCATTTCGCGACACACTCTTACAGCAGGGCTCAAGGCAGGCACTAGGACCTGCATGGAATCCTGGCAGGGCAGGTTTGGAGGCAGCAAGGCACAAGGCAGGCACTAGGACCTGCGCGGAATCCTGGCAGGGAAGGTTTGGAGGCAGCCAGGCACAAGGCAGGCACCAGGACCTGCGTGGAATCCTGGCAGGGCTCGGAGGCGGCAGCAGCAGCCGCGACACACCCAGACACTGCAGCCGACACACTAACGTGTCCCGACACACGGTTTGGAAAGCTCTGCCCTAATGAGATGGGACTACTGAGTTTTTATTTGTTTATCTTCATTTTTTTTGAAAATGCATATGTCACCCTTCAAAACCTGATTTTCCCTTTTTAAAAAAATTATATTTATTGAAAAATTTCATAAAATAATAACCGAAAGAAAACAGAAAACAGAAAAGAAAAATAAAACCAAAGTTGAGAGACATATAGATGACTTCCAACCTTCTTTCCAGCAGATAATTACATTCTTATTGTCCTAAGAATGTCTCCTCCTTCTTAAGTATTTTACAACTCCCTGCAGTCCTTCATTTAGTCCTCATCTTTCTTAGTCTTCAAATCCATACATCATCAATTCATTTTTTCTTCTTTCAGCAAAAAGTCCATAAAAGGCTTCCAGTTTTAAAAAAAGTTTTTGTTGTTTGTTTTCTGACCAAACAGATCAGTTTTGCCATTTCTGCAAATTCTGACGTTTTCACAACCCATTCCTCCACTGTGGGAATTTCATTATTCTTCCCAAAACCTGATTTTCCCAGGGTGGCTTATAACACATTAAAATCTGCCAACATGTAATATACACAAAGGAACATGACAATTAAAACACCCAACGCCACAGTGGAAAAACAGTAACAGCCGTAGCCAGAATAGTTTAAAAGTTTCTAAACAACATCTATGTTTAAAATTAAGTCTTTTGAACCCATTACTTGATTAAAATGCCTGGGAGAGTAATGGGTGCCTGTGACACATGCAAAAAATGGGTGGAGCTTCAAACACACCATCATGGCCGCCAGCTTGATTTTTTTTACCATGCCTTGTGGACACTACTTGAGAATAACAACCGTTTCGTCCAGAATCAACACTGGCATCAAGCCTATCTCCTATGGGAGTCATTCCAGAGTTAGGATCTATCACTTGCTCCAATGTAGCACCCACCACATTGCAGCAGAGGGCAGTGGCATTCAGATGTTTGTGGTTGAAGCCAAGAGTGTCCACAGGGGGTCACAAAAGTCAAGATGGCAGCCACAACTACCTCATGTTTTACATGTAACCCAGCAGACACCACAAGTTGAAGTCTAAACTATCTGGAGAACACCAAATGATCAAACTATGACATGTACTATATTGCAGGCCATAAGGACACAATCTTTGACTCTTAAATTAATTTCCAGCCTTAAACAGCTTATATTTCAATTTTATCTAATCCATTGTTACTGACTTAGTATATACTGTTTACAAAACCAGATTCTTTTTTGTTTTTTTAAGAAAAAGTTCATTTACCCACCGAAACCACTTTTCCCAGCCAGTTGCCTGGACTGCAGAGCCCTTCATTTGCGGTCAACATGACCAGAGTCTTAAGAGTTAAACAAACAAACAAACATGTCATGTCTATGAAGGTTCTCAGTCATCCAGGTGGAATTGTCTGTAGCTTGAATCATGTCAACTGGATTTCTATTTTCTCAGTGGAAACGTTTCGCTCCTTATCCAAGGAGCTTCTTCAGTCTGAGCATCTCAAAATAACCATGACCTAGCCCCAGGTGCAAGGTCACACAGCCACCTAGAAACATATTTAAGGATTCCCTTACCAACTTTGCTCAGACTGAAGAAGCTCCTTGGATAAGGAGCGAAACGTTTCCACTGAGAAAATAGAAATCCAGTTGACATGATTAAAGCTACAGACAACCAAACAAACAGTAAGTTTCTGATTTTGCTGCTAGCCCAGGGCTCTGACACATTGATCTGCAACATGTCCAAGGAAAGGTTTCAAGGACTAGCCAAAAATGATTTCAGTTAATTTGCCCAATATGATCCCATCTCTCTGTTTATTGCAGTCAAAGCATAACTTGGGCCAAATAAATTGTATGAAGCAAAGAAAAAAGTTTTATAAGTATTACACACATACACACCAGAGTATAATTTGTTCCAGTTTTAAAATTCAATGAGAAGAAATTTAGGATCTCTTTAGCCTTACCTGTGCCCCATATTTCAAAGGCTAACTTCTCTTCCCCTGAAAACCTTTTCCAGAGGAGATGCAGCAGGTACAGTAGGTGTTGGTGGGGGGGGGGGAGATTTCTTGTGGCTTCCCCAGAGATGCAAATTCCTCCTGGGTTTTAAAACTCCCCACAGAAGTGCTGGAGTTAGAAAATGTTACTTGACCTAGTCTAGCCCAGCACTTTGCCCACCAAGGCTGACAGAAAGGTTATGAAATTTTAATTTGTCTGAGAGCAAGATGCAAGAATAATTGGAGCCCAAGTGTCTGCGGGAGGCCGGGAACGAAGAACTGGGCGGAGAGAGCACTGCGGTATTTTTGAAGGCCACACAAGTTCCTTCCATGCAAAAAAAAAGAAAGAAGAGTAAAGTCAGGTCATCCCTTTCCATTCTTTTCAGACTTTGGAGAAGCGTCTTGAAAGAACCACCAAGTTCTCTGGGCTGTTCCTTTCATTTCTCCATCGGGATTTGCAGAAGAAAGGAGGACACTTAAAGGTTTGGAGAAAGAAACTACCGCAAGCAACAAACTACGAATCCAGGCAGGTTCATAAACTAGGAATGTGGTGCTGAATGACCCTGGTTCATATCCCAAATAGCTCTCCAGGTCCAGACCAAGGATGATCTCATCTAGCATTCAATTTCCACTGGCTGAGTTCATACATTATGCTAAGCCAGGGCTTCCCAAACTTTTTCCTTCATTACCCCAAACCACTTCTCAGGAAGTCCTTTTTACCCCATGTAGGTAAAGCACTTTAAGTCAATTTAATGGGTTCGTGTGTCGTTATCCAAAGAAAAACCACTTTTACCCAATTTGGGGTAATTTACCCAGGTTTGCTAAGCCATTGCTTCTTGAAGACACCACAATGTAAAGCCATGCTTTACCAGCCATGATGGCCGGGTTGATGGAACACCAAAGTCACTCTCTGAAGTCTGACAAACTGAAAGGAAACGAGGAGGATTCAGGAGTTATGGAAAGGCTTGCTCAGATCCAGTTCACGCGAGCATACATGACTTGCAGCCATGCGGACTATCTTGTCTAGGTTCACACAGTAGAGCAGAGCTTTCCAAACTTTTCACGTTGGCGACACACACCAACGGCGGCGGCGCGGCCCGCGGTGTCCTGGTCTGTCACGCAAAAAAACCAGAAGCGCTGATGGGGGAACCGGAAGAAGCGGCACCTCTGCCAATCAGCAGCGGCACTGATTGGCAGGGGTGCCGCTTCTTTCGGTTCCCCCATCAGCGCTTCCGGGTTTTTGCGCGACACACCAGGACACCGCAGGCAACAGAGTAGTGTGTCACGACACACTTTGGAAAGCTATGCAATAGAGTAAGCTCAAGTCAAACCAGTTGAGCACGTGTTTATCCAGCCCCAGTGATTTGTAAACTGCAGTTTATGGTTTAACTTCCAAACCCAGCTAATGGCGGTTTATTCAATAATCCATGGTATAGTATATGCCAGTCTCTTTCTTGATCTCTCATCCTAACCTTCCTTGTAGGGCTGCAGTGAGGATAGGAAACCCTCCGCTATGCGTAACTCTTTGCAGAAGGCTAAAGCATAGATAGAAAATGAATTAAAATTATGGGGTATCCATTTCAGTGTCTGCCTTCCAGAATCTCTGGTGCAGTTTTGGACGATAGGAGAGAATTCTAGAAATCAGAGAATATTTCCAAGGAGAACAGTTCAGGAAAGAGGAAAGACGCCAAATTCAAAATTCAATGTTCAGGCAATACCAAATGCTAAATATAGTGCATGTGAGCCCAGAAAAGGGGTTATTTTTAAAGGGCTGCTTAAGACAGGAATTTGATGTTGTAACCATGTGCTGGAACATCAAATTAAGCAAAACAGAAAAAAATTAAAAAGAGTTACTCCTTGCAAGCATCCCAGTGGGACCCTATCACGCAGCCTTTCTCAACCTTTTGACCCTGGAGGAACCCTTGAAATACTTTGTCAGGCCTCAGGGAACCCCTGCTCATTCAGGCTCAAAGATAGGCCAGAAGTTACAAAATTATTCTATTTGTTTCCTGGGTCGGCCTGTATATATGCATAATCAGTGTTCTTAAACTGAAAATAAAGAATGAAACTTACCTCTTTAATGTGAAGTTGCCCAAATTTGAAATAATATTTTAAATAAGTTGTGATCTCCCAGGGAACCCCTAGTGACCTCTCGCGGAACCCGAGGGTGCCACGGAACCCTGGTTGAGAAACCCTGCTATAACGCATACCATGGCATACATTGCAGATTGTATCACCAAAATAAAAAAAGGGGGGAGAAGAGAGGAAAGAAGATGAAAAGCAGTTCTTAACTGCTCACCCCGAAACCTCCCGTTGGCTTTGCTGCAAATGGTGATGCATTAGGATAGGATGTGGCCTGAAACAAGGAACCGTATTCTTTCCCCATGACTAACATGCAAGTGTTTCATTGCTGAACAGCAGAGCATTCACTTTGTTTCAGTGGTGGTGGATCTGTTTTATTTCAGCATCGCACTGAGGAAAAGTAGAGGCTGGAACATTTATAGACTTTCTGTACCAAAGCAAGGTTTGCTATCCTAAGTCCATTTTGGTTTCACAAACAGCTAGTGAAAGGAAGCGGGCAAATCGCAGCCTCTGTAAGGAGAGAGATCCAGTCTCTTGACTGAGTAGCAGTTGAATTTGCAGTTCCCATTGGGATAATTGTAATTGGGATTGTTGTAATTTTATATTTGTTTTAATTCTATTTTATTGTGCACCGCCCAGGGTCCCCACTGGGGGAGATGGGCGGTAATATAAATTTAATAAAATAAAATAAATAAATAACGCAGCAGCCCATATTATGAGCTGTTACACAGGATCTGAAGTCACGTTTTGGACTAAGGCATAGTTTTAACTGTAGTTTGGGAACATAACTGGTATAACCACATTAAACCATGATGGCAAAAGTACATTGCATAATAGTTCACTTGGTTTCAGTATAGGGTGTTATGCAAACCTATTGTTATAATTTCTAAAGCCTGATTTATGGCGCAGCATCTAGTTCCAACTAAGATGACTGTGGTTTATAATCACCATTGCAATTCTATAGCTTTGCTGCTTAGAGAAAGATGGATATTCCCCAGCAGAGTTTTTATTTCATTATTTTAAGGTTCAGATTTTAGGATGATAATATGTTCTGCGGTCGCTGATAGATGTAGATATAGATCAAATTGTGGTTTATTCCATAAACCATAGCTAAACCATAGCTAAGCACAATACATGAATGCAATCAAGCTAACTTAGCCCAGTCAGGTTCTTGGCTGCCATGAAAAATTGAAGAAACTGGATATGCCTGGATTCTCTGCTGGGATTGAGGCTACGAGCTTTTGGTTTTGCTCTGACCTCATATTATTTTGCTCAATAAGCATGCTTTTCTCTCTCTCTCTCTTTTTTTTTTTTTGAAATAACAAACAAGGAGGAAAAATAACAAAGGATTCAAATGGGTTTCCAAAACATGTGGATGATGGCAAAGTTACTGGAAAAGCACTATTTAAAAAAAAGAAGAACGTGAGTCACAGAAATACATGCCAGATTAATACCTCCTTTCTAATTAAATTCCATCAGAAATTATATCCAGGGTATTTTTATCCCTCTCCTTGTTCTGCTCCTCTTGTCTTTTGATTAACTCTCTCCATGCACTAGGAATTACGGCGTGACCTCTAACTTTGCCAAAGATCTGCCGTCTTTAATATTAACATTGTGACGGCCTCTTCGCTGTTTTCCGAAAGGGTGTCGGGAGGAGAAAGCCAATTACTCACAACGTGGGGAAAGATGATTCATCGCGTGCGCATTAGAATGATTGGCACCGCATTGTAGCAGCAATCCAGCCACCTTGACAGTTGTGTTTCCTTGGAATGGATTACAGCACCCTCCCAACTCCATTACCGACCTTTCTCTCCAGCGAATATCTTGTACAGATCAGACAATCGATCTTCAAGCTCCTGGAGATCCGCTGGGAAGACATGTAATGCTTTGGGGATCTCTCACGCAGGAGGTTTCGGTCCACCTAATTTAAACTTACTCAGAAAGTATATTTCACCCTGAAGCTGTGACTGAGGAAGGAGGGTTCCCCAGTGGACCTGGGGAGGGGGGAAGTAAGGAGGTGGGGCATAACACACTCCCCCCCCCTCCCGATCCTTTCCTTCTTTTCAGTCCTCCTGGAGGGGTGCAACCGAGCAAATATTGTAAATCTCCTCCATGTAATCCCAGCGCTCCTATTAGAGGGGGGAACATTATGCAGTTTGATGTATTGGAGGACATCAAAGGGGCTCCTACAGAAGAACAAGCAGAGGGAAACACACATGCCCCCTTTTTTTTCTTTCCTGGAACATTTGCACATAATAGCATCTCTGCTTAGCCTTCAGTTGCCAGGAAAGCAACATTTTAGTGTCAACGGTGGAAGCTTTTGCAAAAGATGAAGGGATTTCTTTTTTTTTCTGTATACACACACGGACCTGCACAGCACTGACATGCTCTAAACATTTAGCAAAGTGGACCAAGTTCCAGTGTTGTTTTAATAAAACCTACCAGTTTTAATGTCATGTAACTCTATTTATTTAGGGGGCGTGGTGGCTCAGCAGGGAAGACGCCAGGCTCGTAGATCGGAAGATCGCAAGTTCGGAGGTTCGAATCCCTAGCCCTGCGTGCGGAGTGAGCTCCCGCACTTGCCCCAGCTCTTGCCAACCAAGCAATTTGAAAGCATGCAAATGCAAGTAGATGAGTAGGTACCACTTCGGTGGGTAGGTAACAGCGGTCCGCGTGCATCATGACGGCCACATGACCATGGCCCCTAGAGTCGGACACGACTGCACAAATGTGCGGGGGGGACCTTTACCTTTACTTAACTCTATTTCAGCCTTCCCCAACCCGATGCCCTTTATGTGTTAGACTATAATCCCCAGAAGGCTCTGTTGGCTAAGAATTCTAGGCATTGTTCTCCCAACAACCACCATTTATTCAATCAATGATCAGAACAGTAAAAAGAGTTGGACATATCTGGAAATACCAGATGGGAAAAGAGATTTATTTTTCCTCATGAAATGATGAACCCTCACATGGAGTAGGCTTAATGTGATGTGTGAAGCCAATGTATGAAATTATATTTCTTTCATGTTAGATCAGTTTTGAAGTTGCCAACAACTCTTTTATGGTGTTTAATCCTAAAGGCATGGGTCAGTAACATTTCTGAATTGCTTGTGCTTCTTTAGTTCTCTGCTCCCCTAAATCAAGATGGGAAGTGAATGTTTTAAGCACTTTCTTTACAAGAATAACTTGATAATGGGTTTGTACAAAGATGTATTTCCTTTTCATTGCAAGTAGACTAAACTTTTTCTTTTTATTGTAGGTAGACTCTTAATATATTAGTATTGGATATTGAGGAGACAGGGGCGCGATGGCTCAGTGGTTAAGACGCCAGGCTTGTTGATCGGAAGATCGCAAGTTCGGAAGTTCGAATCCCTAGCCCCACGTGACGGAGTGAGCTCCCGCACCAGCACCAGCTCTTGCCAACCTAGCAATTCGAAAGCATGCAAATGCAAGTAGATAAATAGGTACCACTTCCATGGGAAGGTAACAGCGTTCTGCGCGCGTCATGCTGGCCATGTGACTGTGGAAGCGTCTTCGGACAGCGCTGTCTCTTCGGCTAAGAAACGGAGATGAGCACCGGCCCCTAGAGTCGGACACGACTGTGCAGGGGAAAACCTTCACCTTACCTTATTGAGGGGACACACCAATCAGGACATTCAACAAGATCAAAATAGCAATACAAAACTCCCAATTCCCTTGTCTTCAGATTATGTCCAGTGCCCTCTGGTGACTAAATGCTCTGATGAGATCATCCACCTTTACCCAAATTAGTGAGCCTACTCTGGCTTGAAGTAATGTTTATTCTTGGTCTTTCCTCCACCCAACATTCATCTTTTAGAAGGAGAAGGCAAAAGGAAGTCACACAATTAAAGGTAATGGCATCCAGATTAGACTTGCAGCTTTCCGTTCTCTTTCATGCCTGACACATTTGTCAGTCGTGTCTGAGAAAACAGATGCAGTGTGTCAACTGGTAGGTATTGAGATTATTAAGTCATTTCTCTCCCCCCACCCTCCTATTGTCTGCAAGCAAAGATAGACCTCTTGCTAGTTGGGTGAATGTAGAGGAGTTCTTTTCCTTTCTCACAGCCTGTGGTTTCCTCTGTCTTGATCTGCTATTTTTCCTTGATGTGATGGCTGCCATTTCTTGCACTACTGGGAATGGAAGGTCACTAACGTCTGGCCATCTGAGCCTGAACACAAACTACACTGGATACACTACTACTAATAGGAGGAAACAAGCACATCAAACACCCCCTCTATCTTCTTAGATCCATCTTCCAGGGTCTCAGTTTTCTGCTGCACCTGCTCCTCTTTCAGATGATTCTATAGGTAGGTAGGGACAGAAAGTGCCTTTTTATTGTCACTATTGAACAAAGCCCCTCTGCAGCTGGCAGTTCTAAAAGAGAAGGGGTTGAAATGGCCAGAGAAGACACGTGGCTGTAGGAATATCTGCCCAGGCAGGGTAAAAAAAGAAATCAAGATGATTGATGACTACAGTCCTGATGGAGGCCCGCCCTTTTTTAACATGTGCTGCACATACGAGGCACATAAAAAAAGAGCTGGGGCTTCTTTCACATGCTCGTGGCTGTCATCTTGACTTTTTTGACCTCCCTCCAGGATGCCCTTGCCTATCCATTAACCAAACAAGAGAAGAGAGGGAACACTTCCTGTTCTTTTTCAGATCAACTCCCAAGTCAATAGCCGTAGGAAGAAAAGTGAAGAAAAGATAAAAGAACGCACGAGTTGGAAGATGGTCTATAAAACTTGGCTGCCCATAATCAAGAACACTGGGCAGGGGTTGAGATTGCATCGGTTTAGGGCCAGGTTTGAACACCCAAAGAAGCATAGCCTCTCGAACACTTTACCCAGGGAAGGTCAGAGGAATAAAAAAAAGGTAAAGGTTGCCCCGCACATTTGTGCAGTCGTGTCCGACTCTAGGGGCCGGTGCTCATCTCCGTTTGTTAGCCAAAGAGCCAGCGTTGTCCAAAGACGCTTCCGCGGTCATGTGGCCAGCATGACGCACGCGGAATGCTGTTACCATCCCACCGAAGTGGTACCTATTGATCTACTTGCATTTGCATGCTTTCGAATTGCTAGGTTGGCAAGAGCTGGAGCTAGTGCAGGAGCTCACTCTGCATGCAGGGCTAGGGTCAGAGGAATAACAATGCTTAAAATTAATTGATTTTATCTATTGGTTAATTACTTACAGCAGCTTGGGTGTGTCCTAGCAAACAGCGTACTTGGAGCCCACCTTCCTAGTCAGAAGCAGAACGGAAATGGCCAAGGGCAGGTCAGCCGAGCTCGGCCAGAACGTTCTTAAGCAACTCAAGCAAAGCTTCTTTCCAAAGAGAAAGCAAAAGGAAGAACAAGAGAAAATGAACAACGAGGAAAAATGTTTAATGCTCTAAACTCCAATCCCTGCACATTTATTACAAATTCACTGTCATCCCCTTTTGGATATTCAGCTGAGAATTTAAGTGAATACCCTGGGAGGCTTGACAGTAATTCACTATTAGTTAAGCGTTATTTGACAGATGTGCAACTCAAAACCATTATTTGTCATAGCTTCTGTCAGGACTCCCCTTTAAAAAAAAGGGGGGGGGGGAACCAAACAAAACCCATTGTTCCCACACAATTACCTGCATCCAACCCTTGAAAACAGTACTTTTTCTCAGAAATAACCTAAGTTAACAACTGCATCGTTTTGTTTTTTGTTTTATTTGAGAAGTGACCAAAACCACCCTGATCTTGGGGAATCAGGATGGTGGAAGCATTCTTTTTGGTACTGTTTCCTCCCAGGTCCCCCCCCCCTTTTTTTTTAAAGGAATCCTGTTACTCTTTTTTCTTGAAACCCAATGAGGCCATTTAGCACATGACAAAATTACCCCACTCCCCAGGTTGTGGGGAAGAATGCAATTGTCGTTGTGTTCTCCCAAGCAGTAAAAACTTCCTTAATTTCTAGGTCTTCCTCCTTTGTAGTTTTTCACTTTCTGTGGCTGGGTTCACATATTGCAGATGATCATCAGGCCCTTTGCTTGTTTATGGCGTAGTGGGATGCATTAACCATGCTTGGTTGAATAAACTGAAATAGCTGGGGGGGGTGTCACTCACTGCACTCTGCTATAAATGATGGTTTACAGATCATAATTGCTTGATTCATGCAGCATATTAAACTGAAATCACACAGACTAAATCCAAACGTTGTTTGTTATAGTGGGCATCCAGGACCCAGGCCGGTTCCATATAATATTATATTTCCCAGGAATTATCTAGAAGCTGTTTCACCAGACTGCAGCAGAGGGGGAAGCCAAGATCCTTATAACATTAAGAATTGATTCCCGAGTCTTCCTGCCTTCCTTTGCCCATCACAATTTTTTTACTTACTATATTTATTTATTTGTTTGTTTAAATTTATATGACTGCCCATCTTCCCCAACGGGGGACTCTGGGCGGCTTACAATAAAAATCAAGATTAAAATACAATATAAATTACAATTATCAATATGACATACATAATTATAAATATAAAATCCAATCTGGCGAATCAATCTCAAACAATAGGGAGGGTATTATGATATATGTTGGCTTTGTAGATGATAAACCTGGAGGCAGGGATGGAATGTTTTTATTGGTGAGTAAGTTAAATTAGAATCTTTTCAGTAAAGTGTGGGTTATAAATGCTTTTATAGCATCCTACTTGTAGGGTTGACAAGTGGAAATTAGTCCATGCTTTTCGTTTTCTTCCTAAATTGCTTTGCATCTGCATAATGTAGCAAATGATTATACTCACAAAGTAAGAAGCTGGAAATGGGAAACATGGAAATATCTTTGAATCTGTCCATCTCTGTTAATGCCTTTTTCCAAACAATTGTCCCCAGCACGTATGGACAGCACTTCCATTCATCTTTAGTTCCACAAACACTTCAACCATTCTTTCATGGTGAATAGTGAGAGGGGTCAAAGGAACTTAAACAATCCAGAGGAATAATATGAGATACATTAACACTGTTTCCAGCATCATGCACAGCTTTAGGCTATTTTCACCCTGGCTATTGTTTTCTATTAACAGTCTCTTTTATGGATTCTACTCTGGATCTACTAAGGGCCACGGGTCTCCCAATCCTGTCTTAGCAGGTCTTCCTGTTCTGGTGAAATTCTTGAAGCAGAATGAAAAGCAACATTAGATTTCATCTATGCAAGAAACTATGCAAGAAAGAAAATATTTTGGCCACCTAATGCGAAGAGAGGACTCACTGGAAAAGACCCTGATGCTAGGAAAGACTGAAGGCAAAAGGAGAAGGAGACAGCAGAGGATGAGATGGTTAGATAGCATCACCAATGTAATGAACATAAATTTGAGTAAACTCCGGGAGACAGTGGAGGACAGGAAGGCCTGGCGTGCTATGGTCCATGAGGTCACGAAGAGTCGGACACGACTAAATGACTGAACAACAACCAAATGCAAGAAACTTAGCAAAAGTAGCTCTCCCACCTCCCCAGTTGCTTTTCATGTGGTATAACCGTTGGCATTATACCGAAGGATTTTGTTTTTGGTGGTTTGTTTTTGTTTTTGAAAAATGCATTTAATAAACGGTGTTTTTTGTTGTTGTTTGGTTACTTCTATGCACAAACTCAGTGGAACAAGAAAATCAATTAGGCAAAATTAGCTTGTGCAGCTAAGCTATAACCATTTATTGAACAGTTATGCTCAGAGACCCAAGTCCAGGGGATGACCTTAAAATTCCCAGTCCATTTGGCTAGTGGAAAGCAGGATAATGTTAGAGTTTAATATGTTTAATTTCCAGGAGGATTAAAACACCAAGTATTTTCAGATTATTTCCTAGGAGTGTATAATGGCGCTGCATAAATCCAGTTCTTAAAGAGGCCGCAACTCATGTTGCCTAGTTAATACAAAATATTGGGCCGCTACGTAATAGGGCTATTTTGGTCTGTTAACTTAGCACCAGTGCGTTTAGATTTTGAGGGAGGAAGACAATTACATACAACTTATGCAGAGGGGTAGGGAAAGGGACGTTATCTGTTCTTCTAAGCAACTCCCGAAAGCTTGATTCCTAGTCCCTATATGGACATATCCATGGGCATCTGTTACCAACTACAGTAACAAAAAAAACCTGATGAAATGTGCACCATGTTGTAATAATGCAAAGCTGACCTTTCATACTTACGTTCCAGTATCAGTCCAATCTGTGAGTTTGTGTTGTGATGCACGTTTTCTCCCTTGCCCAATACTTGTTCTTCATCACACACATGGACTAGTTCCAGAAGGGGAACTGTATTCGTTTATTGCAGCAAAACCAGCAAAGACTAACCAATTTATTACCACGTAAGCTTTGGGTATCATAGTTCCCATCTCTGCTACACGGTGGCATAACCTGCGTGACATGGCAGTAGGAGGTCAGCTTCAGCTTCCAGTTTTTACCAACTTCGCAACTTCCTGATCTTCAGCCCCCAGAATTCTCAGCAATGCTGGCTAGGGAAGTCTGGGAGTTGACATCCACACCTCTGGAAGTTGCCAAAGTTGGGAAACTTTGCACTAATGGGACCTCACTGGTGCTTCTTTCAGAACTTCACCCCGAGCTTGGTAATAAACTGGGAAGACAAATTGCATTAGGAACTAGCAATGAAGAGTCAAGGACAAGGGTGGATTAGTTGTTTTTAGCGCAGATATAAGGAGACCTATCAGCTACTGTAGAATCAAGCAATCCACCTCTCTTTATAACTCCGGGACTTAAATCTTGTGTCTCTTTCTCCTGCCTTATGTGGTAATGGAAGTCCTGCCACAAAGCTGCTCATTTCTTGGTCTTAAGACACAGCCGGTACCTGCACCATGTTTTGATAATAGTCTTGCTTGACTTCATGTCCATTCCCCCACACAGGCAACCTCCAATTCAAAGTCATCACCACCGTAGTTGAAGAGCTGCAGCTGCGGTCATTGTCGTGCGCTTTCTTTTCTTCTCCTGAACTGAGAAAAGACGTGATTCGGATGCTCCTGGACGAGAATCAAGTATCATCTCCCTTCACTCACTAAATCTAATTGGGATATAGGACTGGTTAACTAGTCAGTCTTGGTGTGCTAACCACTCCATCTGTAGCAAATAGTTCCCCCAAACAGTTGCTCCAGAAAGTAATGTCTTTGCTACAACTTTCCTACCCTCTGGGAGTCACCACTGACTGCTCATCTCCCTGGGTGGCAGCGTTTTCATTTTGCTCAAAGTGCAATTACAAATGGGGAAGGAAGTTACACTTGGCACGAGTACCAAGCTATCTCTTAGGTTGAAATAAGATCTCGTGCATCTTCTGGATGCCTCAAATTGTCTAAGCGATGGCATCCCCGTCAGGCAGATGCTTTGGAGCAGAACAGAAGGTGATTTGAGTTAGATCTTAGCAGAAGAGAGAGGTTTCCAAGGGCAGCTTAAGAGGAGACCAAGTAAGCTGTAATGAAGGAGTTATTGCTCGAGAGAGAAGCAGTACTCAGGGAAAAGTGATCCCTCCTGAATACAGAAGAAGTTTCAGACAGCTGTGAGTGCTGGAGGGGAGGGCTAATGGAAGTCTTTCCCACTCCTGCTGGGTCATCTTGGCAGAAGATGTCATCCATGGCCAACCTTCTTGGAAGAAGGCTCTTGTTACAACAGCTGCAAAATACCCTCCTGGAAAGGTCACTCTTTTCAAAATTCAGAACTGATATTTCTTTTCCCCTTTGCTCCCTCTTCTATTTTCATATATATATACCCAGAGAAGAGCAGACACAGGAAAAGTTTTCTTATTGTTTTTTTTTTTGGGGGGGGGGGCGGCTGGCTTGCCAATCGGCAACTTAGTATGCATCAGCAAGTCCAGCTGTACTGTGCAAATAATATACTGTATGCGTAGGTGTTTGTCTCTGAATTTACTACTGTGACCTAGGCCACTGTGCGAGGGCTCCATTATGAAAATCAGCCAGAATTACTGACAATACACAAAACAAAAAGATCTTCAGTGGATAGTGCCATGCCATGGATACCTGATAAGATCTACTCAAGATGGATAGACACCATTTATTTTTCTTGCAAGGACTCCATTCCTCATGGCTAATTTGTTGGCCATTACGTGGTAGGTGGGTGGAACTAAGGAGGGCAGTAGGGTCAAGCCCAATGTGGGTTGGTCCAGAATACTAATTTAACTCTCTGGTAGCCTCTTCTTTTCTCCTTACAGCCTTCTTTCTCTCTCTTTCCGCTGCCCTCCCCTCTCTCTCAAGCAGCAGAGGGTGAAGAAGAGACAGCTAGCTCTTACTGGGGGTCTGGACTAATTTTGTGCCGAAAGCTTTTGACATTAAGTTGAGGGCTGTATAAAATTGACTCCAGGGTCACATGCAGCCTTAAGGCTGCACGTTGCCTGTCCCAGCCTAAGGCTATTCATTAACAAACCTAGTGTTCCTGATGCTTCTTCAAGAATCCTGTCTTCCCGAGTACAAGTAGAGAAGGGTCATTACAGGAAACACAAACATTTAATTCTAACCATTCAGAAACAACTGGAAATGCTGAAGCCTTTCATAATGGAACCTTAATCTGAATTCAGAGCATCACCTACAAGCCTCCATAAGGTCATCCAATGAGTATTGCTTCATCAGGTAGGAACTGCTACCAAAGGGATTCATATCTCCATAATAAGGGACTTTACTATATTATAGTTTTCCTGCAGTAGTGATAGGGGAACAACAACAACTTTCCTAAAAGCTGATCTATGAAACATGTTTGTCAATGAAGTGCATTATCTAGTAACAGTAACATCTATTTGGTTCAAAGCAAGTGGAAGTAGTGAGGCTGTTATTAGATACTGTCTCAATGGGACCATTGTTGAGATTATGAAAACATACCTTTAGCTATATTTAAGAACCTTATACATCATGGTTTATGAGTCAGAACCCAAAGTTTAGGTGGGAGTCTTCCTCAGATCTATCTGGAAATGCCAAGGGTTAAACCTGCATGAAATCAGGATGAGAATCATGGGGTGTTTCATCAAGCTGTAGTTGAGGGTCAAGAAAAGCCAAGCGAGAGAGGGAATGAACAGCCATAGGAGTTGGACAACAGACTGCGAATTCTGTGTAGCAATGGCGTTCTAGGATTTGGGCCGGAGTTCCTTCCCCTCAGTTTCTATCTGATCTTTTCCATATTGGAAATGTCGAAGAGTCAAGACTTTGAAATGTCGAAGAGTCAAGACTTTCCGTGCACACAGCAGATGGGTTACCGCCGACTGGTAGTGCTTTCAAGCTCTCAGAAAAGGTAAGACAGACAACTTTGCACAGAGTTCATGTGCAGGAGGAATAGTTTAAGAAAATAGATATACTTATGTTTGATACTACTCTTGGCTGACTCAGACCAATGGTCCAGATAACCAGGACAAACTCTGCTCCCAGGATCTGTTTGATGTAGATGCCAAGATAGAAATCTGGGACGAAGCACGTGTTCTGGCAGTGTGCTGAAGGTCCTCCCCCACCCCTAATGCTCGCTCATTCATAATTTAGTTTGGTTTCTCCCATTCCCGCTCTGTCATTACAAAAAAGAATATAAGGGGAGAGAGGGAGAGAGAGATAAACCTTCTTCACAGGAAGTACTAAAGAAAGTTCCTCTTCATACAAAATTAATGTATGGGATTTGTTACCAGAAAATGTGGTGAGGCCTTTTAAAAGGAATTAGAAAAACCCACAGAGATGACTATTGATGGCAATTAAGTAATTAAGATTATATAGAACCTCCAGACTGAGAGAATGGTTATCCTGTTCATAAGCAGCCCCTTGGTCCTTGTGGGAAGTGGAGCCGGGACAAATGGGCCTTAGGCCAGGAGCGGGCAATCTCTCGATGGTCCAAGAGCGTCCTGGACTTTCTGGTGGGGTTGAAGGTTGAGAAAGGGTAGATCTGCATCATATATGTGGGAGGGAAGAGTTTGGTGGGCTGTGTTTTGCTTTTCCTTAAACTGTAATATCCCTATGTTAGGGCTTTTACTACATGGTTGTGTGTTTTTCCCACCTTGAAATGACAGCAAGCTAGGTTGCCAGGTTTTGGCAGTCATGGACAGTGGAGGATCCAATGGTGGCCAGAGATACTTGGTGGGGGCGGGGGGGACACACAGCCCCAGGCCCACAGGTTGCTTACCCCTCCCTTAGACTAAAGGATAATTTTTAATGTATATTAAATCGCCATGCATCTTAATGATGCTGGGAGCATCTGTAATAAGAGAGCTGAGCTTTTCTTGTGGAGATTGGGTAAATCCCCAACACTTGCTGGCATTAAATCAGCAGGAGGAAGAGGAGAAGGAACAGAATTCCCATTCCCCCACCCCACCCCCCATTCCTAAACTGTTATTTTAAGTGTCCTGTCCATTTAAAACTGGTAATTGATCTGCGCCAGCTTCAAGACTGATCTAGGTCAGCAAAGTCTGGAGCCATGGCAGATGGCGGCTCCTGCAAATCCGTTTGTTCTAGCCCATGGGATCTTCCTCTTATTCCCGTATCAGAAGTTTCCACCACCGCTTGGATGAAACAGGATGCGCACCTCTGTTCCAAGGGCAAAGTCTCTCTTTGCTTTTGGAGGTAATGACAAAACCTGGGGCCTCGGAGTGCCTCCACCTAGGTTGAGTTATATCTTCAAACCCCAGGAAGAAAACTTTACTTGGGGACCATCAGTTTTTAATTATTTCAGTCCCCAGAGATGATACCTGGGGCTTTTTTTGTTGGGATTGTGAGTCAAGTGCAAAATACTTTGCATCATTTTGGCAAGGGGCAGGTTTTCCAAACAGATGGTTTTGCTGCTGCATCGTGGAGTCGCATGGCCACACTTGAGCTGTGGGATGTTTACTCTGAAGCAAATGGCCCCTTCCCCATAAAAAAGGGGAAAAAATAAAAAGCAAAACCTTTTGTATAGTATTTCCAGGGTCAAGAAACGCACCGCTTTGAACTAAAAACAAAGCAAAACCATTTAAGATGGCTGCAAGCCATAAATAAATAAATAAGGTATCTTCTTTGTTGCTTTAAACACAAGCTCACCTATCACTGTACTGTGACTGTCAGCAAAGCAGCATTAGCCTTTTTGTCCACTCTTATTTCTTCAGAAAATTCAAGGAAAAGCAACTTTTTCCAGGTAAGCGATGCCCTCTTCTGGTGAAAAGCAAGCTTCCTGGCAAACAGAAATTCCAGAGGCTGGGAATTGCCGGCACTGGGGTCAATCTGCAGGCAGCTATTTGTTGCAATTGGCTGAGGAAGGGACAAAAGTGTACTACATATAATGGAGCTGTAAGAATACAGTAAGATTTTGACATTAAGATGGAAGCTTTGTTGAAGGAAATTTGATGAGCGAGAAAAAAAATGGGACCCTTCTATTGCTGGTGCATTTAATGGTATAACCTAAGTTGCTAGAAGAATGGCCAATTTATTTTCAAGGGAGGGGCGTGTTGGAAGGTTACTTATTCTAAAGACGGCTTCCAGGTATTAGCACCAGCAATTGCACGAGTCATGTCTTTTGTGCCACCTACTTTAACGATATGCAACATGCAGAAAATTCCAGAACAGGTACTGGAATTGTAGCTTGATTTGTGACTCTGCTGTACTTTCGTGCAACTTTTATATCCTCTTTTATGTGACAGTGACAGGTTTTTTTTTAATATTTTAATGGCTTCCGGGTTTTGGAATAGACTTACTTTTAAATAGAAGATTATCTCTAGCTTTGGGGCTGCCTTTTGTAGTTTTATGATTACCTCACTTTTTAACACAGGATGCTACTCTGAATACTGGAAAAGAACCTAGATATATTTCACTACATGCTTTTATTTAATATTTTTGTTAAATACCCCCTCATATGAAACAACCAAAATAGTAACTTGGATGACTAAACTGATGCCCTAATCTGTACTATGAAGATATAGTTGAATTTAAAGCAATTTTGGGAAGCGCATCGCTAAATGTAAATTGGTATAGGAACTGCTCCATCTTTCTGCATCTTATTTAAACATGTCAGAAAGTGCAAAAATTAGTTTTTGTTGCTCTCCTGTACAAATCACAGAGATGATTACTAGACTATTCAGTTTGGGGGAGTTGTGAAGTATTCAAAAGAATATAGGCCTGATTGAGAAGCAACTGCCATCAAGGAACAGGGTTGGAACATAGTACTACCACATGGCTTGCTTACTTAGTGCTTAATGTGTAATGTTGGCCTTGTATGTATTGTGGTTTATACTTAACTGTGGTTATCCAATATGGTGCTGGAGAAGACTCTTAAGAGTCCCTTGGACTGCAAGGAGGTCAAATCAGTCAGTCCTAAAGGAAATCAACCCTGACTGCTCATTGGAAGGACAGATTCTGAAGCTGAAGCTCAAATACTTTGGCCACCTAATGCGAAGAGAGGACTCACTGGAAAAGACCCTGATGCTGGGAAAGACTGAAGGCAAAAGGAGAAGGGGACGGCAGAGGATGAGATGGTTAGATAGCATCACCGATGTAATGAACATGAACTTGAGAAAACTCCAGGAGACAGTGGAGGACAGGAAGGCCTGGCGTGCTATGGTCCATGGGGTCACGAAGACTTGGTCACAACTTAATGACTGAACAACATAGCTTGCTTTTTTAGTGCTTAATGTGTAATATTGGCTTTCTATGTATTGTGGTTTATAGTTAACTGTGGTTATCCAATATGATTATTCTGCAGACATGTATTTATTTATTTCCATCTGTCATATTACAGATTATAATTTCATGTCTTTGGCTGTGGTCCTGGGGCAACTGGTTGATTCAACAAACAGCATTACAATAGAGCAGGGCTTTCCAAACTTTTCACGTTGGCGACACACCAATGGCGGTGCGCGAAAACCCAGAAGCGCCGCTACTGCGGTGGCGTGCGAAAACCCGGAAGCACGGCGGCGGCGCTTCCAGGTTTTCTTGTGCCACCGCCACACTTTCGGGTTTTCGCGTGCCGCGACGGCGGCGGTGTCCTGGTGTGCCCGCCATCAGCACTTCCGGGTTTTCACGCAACACACCTGGGCCCCGCAGGAGACACAGTACTGTGTTGCGACACACAGTTTGGAAAGCTATACAATAGAGGGATGGGTTAAACAATAATCGTTATTTAAGTGAAGCGTGAATCACAAAGAACTCAAATGGGAACCTGTGGAAATAAGTCATTTATTTTGGACAATATTGATCTTAAAACATGTTAATATTGGGAATCTACAATATCCATCCTCTACAAACATCTATGTTGTGTTTAAGTAAAAAAAAAAAAAAAAGTTGTTCTCAGGAATGTGTACAACAGAAAATAATAGGCGTTTAAAGTTGCCAGGAGTAGTAACATACATTTGTCAAACTCTGCTTATCTTAGAAGAGAACTGCTGCCATCTAGGACGACTATTTATTTTTTTCAGTATTAGTTCAGGTGTCCTCTCAAGTCAGGAACTTCGGTTTAGGAACCCAGTGGTGCTGGGTGGATCTTGACTGAGCAGCTGTGAAAAGAAGAACAGGAAGTGAAGCAAGACTGCTACCTCTCCCAATTTTTAACTCACAAGGTCCTCCAAAGAGGAACTGGCTGGCTTTAGGGGATGGTGCTGTTAAGTTACATTGAAAGGACCAACACTCATCGAGAGATGAAAAAAAATACTTATTTCGGCTTACTATTGCAGATCAGAAAATTGCAGCTACAGTTGTAATCAAAATTATTCAACCCCCATTGCAAATCAGGTTTATTGTCAACATTTACAGACTTTCAGCTGTTTGCAATGAACAAATCAAACAAAAGCAATTGAAATAGCTCAACACAACGAATGCTTCAAGTGGTTTCCTCAAATTCAACTGAAAATGCAACTTATAATGACTTCTCCAGTCTCAAAATTATTCAATCCCTTCATGGCAAGCATCTTCAGTACTCAGTAGAGCACCCTTTTGCTGTTATGACCTGCTGCAAACGAGATGCATAGCCAGACACCAGCTTCTGGCAGCGTTCCTGAGGAATCCTAGCCCATTCCTCATGAGCAATGGCCTCCAGTTCAGTAATATTCTTGGGTTTGCATGCTGCAACCGCCTTCTTCAAATCCCACCAGAGATTTTCTATGGGGTTCAAGTCAGGTGACTGTGATGGCCACTTTAGAATCTTCCAGGACTTCTTCTGCATCCAAGCCTTAGTAGAATTTGAGGTATGCTTGGGATCATTGTCCTGTTGGAAGGTCCAATGACGCCCAAGCTTCAGCTTCCTTACAGATGGCATGACATTTTCTCCTAGGATTTCCTGATACTTCAATGAATCCAACTTGCCTTCCACATGCTGCAGGTTTCCAGTGCCAGAGGATGCAAAGCAGCCCCAGAGCATCACCGAGCCACCACCATGCTTAACTGTAGGCAGTGTGTTCTTTTCAGCATATGCTTCATTCTTCTTCCTCCAGACATACCGCTGATCCATTGGGCCGAAAAGTTCCAGTTTCGTTTCATCGCTCCACAGAACAGAATCCCAAAACTTCTGTGGCTTATTTATATGATTTTGAGCATATTGGAGCCGACTTTTCTTGTGCTCTTGGGTCAGTAGCGGTGTACGTTTTGGAGTTCTGGCATGGACACCTTCTGTGTTTAGTATGCGCCTTACTGTGCTCACTGAAACCTCAGTGCCTGTTGCCACCAAGTCTTGCTGCAGGTCTTTTGCAGTCACTCGAGGGTTTCTCTCAACCTGCCTTCTCAGAAATCTGGTGGCAGCCATTGACAGCTTCCTTTTTCTGCCCCGTCCAGGTAGTGTAACCACTGTTCCTTCAACTTTGAACTTGCGAACTATGCTTCCAACTGTGTCTCTAGGTACATTCAGTGCCTTCGCTATCTTTTTGTATTCTGTTCCTTGTTTGTGAAGGGCAATGATCTCTTCTCCTACCTTTTTGGACCATTCTTTTGACTTAGCCATATTTCTAACATGCAGTCAAACATGACACTCAACAAACCCCTAGCCAGTTCAGGTATTTCATGTGTTCCAGCTCAAGCACACCTGGTGCAACTAATAAAGCCTTTGATTAGTTGCATCAGGTGTGCTTGAGACAACACCTGTTTTGCATACTGTACTGTATGTGTGCTGTTGTGACGGATTCTATTCGGGGGGTTGAATAATTTTGAGACTGGAGAAGTCATTATAAGTTGCATTTTCAGTTGAATTTGGGGAACCCACTTGAAGCATTCGTTGTGTTGAGCTATTTCAATTGCTTTTGTTTGATTTGTTCATTGCAAACAGCTGAAAGTCTGTAAATTTTGACAATAAACCTGATTTGCAATGGGGGTTGAATAATTTTGATTACAACTGTAGGATAAAACAACTCTTCACTTTCTGCATCCATGCTTTTCCTATAGCCCATACGTCATCCATTCCTCTTTGGTGGGGTATGAACTCATTAGGCTTTCTCCCAGTCTCATTTCAGCTGGGCAAGATGCAAAGATGGGAAAAGAGAACCAGTTTGGTCTAGGGCAGGGTTTCTCCACCAGGGTTCCATGGCACCCTCAGGTTCCGCCAGAGGTCGCTAGGGGTTCCCTGGGAGACCGTGATTTATTTAAAAAATTATTTCAAATTTGGGCAACTTCACATGAAAGCGGTAAGTTTCATTCTTTATTTTTAGTTTAAGAACACTGTTAATGCATATATTCAGGCCTACCCATGAAACGAATATAATAATTTTGTAAGTTGTGGCCTATATTTGAGCCTGAATGTGCAGGGGTTCCGAGGCCTGAAAAATATTTCAAGGGTTCCTCCAGGGTCAAAAAGTTGAAAAAGGCTGGTCTAGTGGTTAAGGCACCAGGCTAGAAACCAGGAGTCTGTGAGTTCTAGTCCCGCCTTAGGCATGAAAGCCGACTGGGTGACCTTGGGGCAGTCCCTCTCTCTCAGCCCTAGGAAGGAGCCAATGGAAAACCAGGAGCCCGAGAGTTCTAGTCCCGCCTTAGGCATGAAAGCCGACTGGGTGACCTTGGGCCAGTCCCTCTCTCTCAGCCCTAGGAAGGAGCCAATGGCAAACCAGGAGCCTGAGAGTTCTAGCCCCGCCTTAGGCATGAAAGCCGGCTGGGTGACCTTGGGCCAGTCCCTCTCTCTCAGCCCTAGGAAGGAGCCAATGGAAAACCAGGAGACTGAGAGTTCTAGTCCCGCCTTAGGCATGAAAGCCGGCTGGGTGACCTTGGGCCAGTCACTCTCTCTCAGCCCAACTCACCTCACAGGGCTGTTGTGGGGAAAATAGGAGGAGAAAGGAGTATTAGGTATGTTCACCGCCTTGAGTTATTTATAAATAATATAAAGGCGGGATAAAAAATCTAAAAAAAAAAGGGGGGATATCCATTAACTGGGCTCACATATTAGCTAAGCCAAAAGGGGATGTACTGTTTGAATCCAGCCATCAGAGCTTATTGCTCAGCATAATGGTGAACAAAGCCATTAAGGCTTATTCAACCAACCATGACTGAGTTTGAGGTGTGAATCCAGCCACAGAGTCGAAGACAGTCACACCCGGGAAGTCTGCATAAGGAAAGCTTAGAATCAAGATATTTGCTACCACGTTACACCTGAACAAATTCACTGCTTTTGAACTTTTACCTTTTCAGATATACTGCCAAGCTCTTGGCAACATGTTTACACAGAGTCCTGACCAACATCCACAATTCTCTCCTGTATTACTTGGTATGAAACAGGAGCCGCTAAAAAACATCTACTGTATATATCTGTCTCTCTTGGTAGAGATATCGAAAAGCACCATAGTCTGGCTTGTAACTGAAGCTTCCCTCACTTTGTTGCTACAAAGAAGGGTCTGAAGTCCAGATCCTTGCAGTGACTTGAGAGAATGTTCAGAGATGCAGAAGCCCCTGAAGACTGAATAATGTGCATCAGGCCAGGACCAAAACATCAGAGCAGTTACAGCAAACTTTAAATGATGTTTGACAGAGGCTTCACAAAGAAAAGAAAACAGTGGGGATATCTCCAGAGCAGAGGAGACCAAGACCAAAGTTTATTTTGGGGGGTTGGTTGAGGAAAGGAGGCAAAAACTACCATGAGTTGGTCTAAGATGCATTCAGAAACATTTGCAGGATAAGGGTTTTGTAGACTATTTTTAGGGGAGGGCATTTATTTTTTTTACGCTATGTTACGGCTACTTCAAAACCAGTTGGCATTCAGAAACCTTCCTAGTTGAGTGATGGATATTTGAATCCCGGTCCAGTCTGCTGCCCACGTTACTACACAGCTCCAGACCGACATAAATTGGGGAAACGGCCATTAACAGAACAAAACCATCTGCCCTCAGACTCAGTTGTGAAGCATCACCCCGATTTGCCCTGCTCTCACCTGGCGTCGGCAGCAGGCCAGGTCTGCTCCCGAGCAACGGCCGCTTTGCGGGCAGATGTGGAGGAGGAGCGAGGTGGACTGGCCTTTTGACCGTCTTTATAAGAAGGGGTGGAGGCTTGCCCTTGGGGCCGGCCAGCGCTGCGGTAAACAGAGAGAGGGTTTTATGCATAGGATAGTAAGCAGCATCAACATACAAGGTTATTATTATTATTTATTTAACTTATATGACCGCCCATCTCCCCCAACGAGGAACTCAGAGTTATATTCAAAAGGTAGGGAAAACAGGCTTTCCAAACAGAACAGCAGCATCCACCTGTTACAACGTATTTCATGAAACCACCAAGCCACCTTGTTATCATCTCTGGTAACCTTTAATGGACTTTTGCTGACCAGGACTGAAGGACGAGGCTTTAAAGATTTGTTTATTAGTAAGAGATGGGATATGGAAAGAAGAGATCATTTGTTGTACTTTGAGAGAGAAGGTGATAAGTTACTAAAATTGTTTATAGTTGTTATTATGAAGAGGGAAGTCATTTCTTTATATATTTCTTCATGTATTTCTTTTTTCTTTTCTTTACTATATTCTTATTTTTTCTTTCTTTTCTGCACTTCCTATTTTTTTTCCTAGTTTGTATTTGTTATCTTTTTAATCATAATGTTCAATAAAATTACGATTAAAAAATAGAAAGAAACCACCAAGTCACCTTAAAGGGAGAAGGACATCAAAGATGATGCTAGCTTAACTTCCCTTCTTCTGGATTCTGCCTACAGTGAGTGAAACCACTGTAATGCAGGACTCTCACACTCCTTACAAGCAGCGGCAGTTCGTAGTTTGGCTGAAGCATCCCAGATCAACAGAAGTGGCCAGAGCACATCAGGCCCTTTTAGAGCTGGTTAAGGACTGACCCAAATAAACAAAGGTGTGTCCTTTGGCTGCACAATACGTCCACGTTAACATTATATAATTAAATGCAGTTCTGGTCACTTGAAATCTAAACATCCAAGTTCAGGGTGGAATCCAGAACATGCCCCCCCACCCCCAGACCTGAGTCTTAAGAACACTCTAACTTCACCCAGGACAAGAAAAATCTCTTAATTTCTTAATCTGCCATTTGACGGACTAGGAACACATCTGCTAGATTAAATTTCAATTGGTTTGTTCTCAACCAATCCATTACTGATATTGATCGAGAATCCTCGTGTTTAGTCGACAAGGAAAGGCAGAGCTGAATGCTGTCAAGATACTGGCAACACTGAATCTCTAGAACTGGAAGTTCTAGAGCAATTGCATGAATGTGTTACACAACATGGTGGATCAGTGAAATCCTTAAGGATATTACAGCTATGGCATCAAGCAAGACTTCCTATGAACCACCATGAGATCACTACTATTACCTGGAGTCGCCCTGTATGTCGATCGACTAACCCATGCTAGCTAGTGTAAAAGCTCCCAATTTAATCTGCCCAAGGCTGGAAAAATGCCTGTTCTAACTTTGCCCCTACATGCTAAGGACTCCGACTCAGCTCTAATCCTCTGGATTTAACAGTGTATTAAATCCTATTCTGAACTCTGAACTTGATCTTGACAGTATTCCTTCTACTGTAACTTTCTCAATATATTCCTGACCTTGGCCTGTTTGACTATACTCTTTTGTTTAGATAGTCTGCAACAGCTTATCCAAACATCTAGACAAGAATAAACTAGAATAGATCAACAAAAGCAAAGTATCTTCCAGCATGGATCTTATCCCAAACATTAAATATTAAATAAGTAACTCTGATAGTCTCTTTACTTTGCATCTATAATGTAATAGATACGTGTATGGCTGGCCCAGTCTCTTCTTGACTTCTGACTTAACTACGCACGTGTGTTTTCCCCTGCTTTAATATCAATCGAAATAATATTCACCAACCTGGAGTGGGAAGAAGAGCCCCCAACGGTCTTTCACCCAACAAAGCTGGTTTAGGTGAGGGTGCAGCAGACTGGCCTAAGACAGGAGCTCGGCCAGGGGTTGGCAGGAGTGGTGGTGGTTTGCTCAGAGTCTGGGGGAGAGCACTACCACTTGGCCTGACACTTGGATACACAGCGTCTTCACCTACAGCAGCTAAAGCATTCGTTTCTGCAACAAAGCCTGGATAGGAGAACCCAGAGTTAGCAAGGAAGCAGCACCAATTAGCAAAGCACCCGATGTGCTCATAGCGAAGGCGGCAGCTTATCTTAACACCCTCTCTTCCTCTGCCTGTTCATTTGTGCAGGGAAATATTTTGGAAATTTTAAGGACGTGGGAAAGTCATTTATAGCGGTCACAGGACGGATTCGAAGCAGTAAGTTGGTAGGTTTTTGGTTTTTATGATATAAAGCGGATGGGGGTCTGCTTTTTCGCGAGGGTTAAATGTTCACTTCGTCTAATTATACGTTGTAACGGGCTTCTGCCACCTGAAACGTGGACCGTGATCGGATGACAGTACAGCGAACAAGGGGAGAGGTTGCTCTTCTATTACGGCGGCTGGATGAAAGCAACATTTGGGGCCACAAATGGGGCTCGTGGATAGGGCGCTTCGTGGTCTCCCAAAGTGGGAGGAGGATCTCCTTCCCAAAGCCACCGCTGACGGACAACGTGTCTGCCCTTTTATCGTTAAGAGCAATATATCCCATGCAGTGAGGACAGGTGGCATTTCTCCCCCGGCCCTGTGAATAGGGATGACGGGCTCCTTACTCGCATGGAAAAAACGATCTGAAAGTGTAAAGGAAGGACAAATAATAAGGAATTTGGGGTGCGTTGTGTACATACATCTAGAGTGAAATACAGACGACCCTGTGGGTCCATCTGGCACCCCCACCCCACTTCCTAGAGGAAGCAGCATTACCCAGAGATAACGTGTTGTGAAGCTCGAAGTGTACGGAACAGCCCTTCTTAAGGAAGTCTCATTTTAAGAAAGGTTTGCATTCATGCATGAAGTGTGGTTTTTCAGGTCTGGGGGAGGAGAGAGCGTTAACTTTCACACTGGGTATCTCCTGATTTTTACACCGAATGTGCCCAAGAGGTTATTTTGAGATTGGGGGTGGGATTTAGAGGATATGTTGAGGAAGAGGTGGGGAAAACATGAATACCTTCAAGCTTATTTCTCCTGGTCTTCAGGTAGTCACTTATTGCGTTCAATTCTTCCACATACAAATGTTTTCCCTCACTTAATAGAAAGAAGAGGTGTCTAATGCCTAGAGGCACATGGTAACTCTCATAGAGCTCCCGTTCTAGGTAGTCATCCGCCAGATCAGCTGCTCTGTGGGAAATCTCTGTGCGCTGCTGCTGTTCATGCTGAGCAAAAATTTTCTCAAACTCTTTAGCTATCAGAGCCAGGGCGTCCTCCATGGGCATATTACGGTGTACTACAGAGGAGAGAGATACCTTGCTTTTTAAAAAGTTACATCCAGACAAAACCAAACACACATTGCGTCCTTGCACCATTCCGACCGTGAAGGTGAAAGCTAACTTCTGACTCAGTATCAATGTGTTTTAACTTTTAATTGAATGTTATATGTCCATGATTCAACACAAACATGTTTGTTTCTATTAAGTGTAATGGGTGTTTCGATGATGTGCTTCGTTGTGTGTTAAATTAATTTCATATTGGGAATAGCTTTATAAAACCACATCTGAAAAGAGGAACAGAGTTAAGAAGTGACTGAAATTGTAATGTTCTTTTTAAATCCAGGAAAAATACCTACTACGACAGTCTGTTTTAATGTTTCAGATAAGATAAATTTTGGATGAAATATATTTTGGTAGGTGTGGAAGTGATGTACAACTATGAATTCTTAATAAATGTAAATATATTTTACCGCTCTTCATTCAGCATATTCAGTCACGTCTTGAAGAGGTTAGTTTTGATGCGTTTTAATATGATGCATGTTGAGGAATGGATCTAGATCGCATTTTCTGAATGGGGACCAGTTCTTAATGAAGCTAAACTTACTTTTGATAGTCTGATGAAGCATGATTACGGTGCATGAGGAAAGTACTACATTAGATGGTTCAACAAGAACACAAAATGGGGAACCATCATTTTTAACTTCTTGGAGGGCACGTGTAAGACCTGATTCAGAAGTAAGGTATATCATTTCCACCACAAGGCCATGATCCTGCAACCGATGGCCTATGGCTGTTGAATATTCCCTTGAAGGAAAAAAAAACAAAGAAGCAGGTTATTTTACATGTAATTCAAAAAATATATATAGTGCCAGTGTCCTAGTCATGGTCATTTTGTGTGTAGGAAGAAAACCCGAAAATACTCGATGAGATATATTAACAGTGTGCCTTTGGAATTCCACTGAGCCACCTGAAACAGGGGTCTTGTTTTATGGAATGTAGGTTTAAGCAGTCACAGAACATCCAAGTATACAGAGAAGAACCTCAGTGTGAGCCAGACATTTCCCAACTGTAGTGCTTACAAAAACGGTAAGGTTAAATTTGTAGCAAAAAAAGGAGGGTTGGGTGGGTCATACAATGTCCTATTTTTTACAGTTTTAGGCTTTGGCTTCTGCATACAATAATGTTCATCAATCTGGTATCCTCCAGATATGACTCTCATAGCTGATCACTGGCCATGCTGATTGGGAATTCTGGCGGCTGTGGCTTCAATAGATCTGGAGAGTGGCAGGCTGGGAAAAGGAGGTCTATAAGTCTACATTTACTTATTGTGGGTTAAGGGGTTTTTGACTGAGCTTCCTTGGTGGGAAACACAGATTTTTCCACAATATCAAACTGACGAGTGAAGCCCTTGTTTTTATAAGGGCTCCACATAAGTCAAGCTTTGTGGAATTCTGGACTGGGGCTACATGGATTTAAGTCTTGCAAGCACTCTGCAGTAATTGAATTGCATAAAGATATAGAATATCTTGAGTTGCTTCCATTTCAATGATAATTAATTTTTATATTTTTATATTTATGTATATTTATATTTTATAATGAAGCTTTTATTCTTTTATTCACCTGTAAACCGCCCAGAGTCGTTGCTATACGAGATGGGCGGTGAAGAAATATGATAAATAAATAAATAAATAAATAAATTGCAAGGGAACCTCAGGTGTGTATCTGTGAGAAACAGCTTAGTGCTTGTGAATAATTGTTTAAGATACTTAAGTGAGATTTTGGCATGTAAAGGGATCTCTAGAAGTGCACATGTGGAAAGTTAGTTAATAATGGCAATTAGGACTCTCCAGGAATAGCCAACTACAAGCCTGCTTTCTTTTTTCAGATTTAAAATAGATTTGTTTAAAAGTAAATAGATGTGAAGCAGCAAATATTACTGCAAAGCAATTTTTAAAAATGAACACCTTATTATGAATTTACATGTGTTTTTCACGTACTGGCACTTTTACGGAATTGCATAATTCAACTGGGGTTCATATTACAGGTCATTCCATGCTATTTCTGGATGGGAACTCGATTTCTGAGGCTTCAATTTTACATTATAGAAAATTATATAGGCACAGATGCCCCAACTTATCTAATTAGATGACATGGAACGGCAGTCAACAACCTCAAGGAATTGGCAATTTTACCATGGTTCTCCTATGCTTGATAGCAATTTGTACGCATGTTTCAGTAGGCCCTTCAGGAATAATAAAGGTGTTATTACTGCAATATACAAAACACCCACATTGTGTTCAATATGTCTTTTGCCAAACCCAAAGATTTATTCTAAAAATTTATTCTGGAATGTAAGAACATTTTAAAGACTTGCATAAAAATCTCATCTGCCTCTGAAGATATGAACACATGAGACTAGTATTATGGACAAACATTTAGTGGTGGTGGTCACAGAACTAGAAAGAAAGGTAGCCAAAGGTTCGGGGCTTTGAAGACTGCATGAAAAAGTCTAGCGTGAGATGAACCATCAAGGCCTCCAGCTTATCTAGCAGGTTGCTATGACAAGAGTAAACAGATGAACGGCAGAAATGTATCTGACATTCCCACCTTGACTGGCTGGGAAACTGAGAGAGATGATGGAAATATTTTACTAAAAAAAATTCAGGCTCCAGATATCATTTTAGCAATGTGGTATCAAGGGAAAATGTAAGCAGATCTATAAACCACGCTTACAACCATCGCTAGGCCACAATACACTACCCTTGACGAGAATGATCCATCAAAATTACAGCGGCAATTAATTTAGCAAAGACGTACAACAATGATACTTGAATAGAGACTGCAACTGTTTTTATTGCTGATAATGTGCTTGAGGTTATGTGGAGGACTGGAAAATAGCTTTCAAAGGGAAGATTTGAGAATGCCGAGTAAGAAGTCCTGGTTAACATTTATACTACAAGAACCAGAGGGAAATGACAAGGTGAGAAACGCTTAATAAAAGCATGTGAAACTCTCAAAGGTTCCAGGCTAAGCAAAGGGAGAGGTGGCATGTTTGCCTTAAGCTGACGAGTGTTTTTATATTAGAAAATCTTCAAGGAAAAAAAAAATCCTCAGAGGAAAATCCCATTAAAGACGCTAAGCATTGTTGTGTGAAAATCTGCAAATTATGTTTTTGTTTCAGGAACTGCATAAGAGAAATAAACATTATTTTAAGCAGCAAGACGAAATGTTCAATACCGAACGCTGAATTTATGACCTGCAGTGAAATTCATGGCATTCCAAGTCGACTGAGGGAGACATGGAAGTGGTGACATCTCATTGATGGAAAAATCTCAGAACCCCCAAATTGCTAGTTATTATAAATATCCATAGCCTGAACATCTAGATTATGCTTTTTCAATTGGCTTCATTTAGTGACAGAGCTTAACACAAATTTTCACCTAAAAAAAAAAGCTTAATACCATTACCCACACTACATTATGTTGATATTCAAGTTATATTTGAGCAATGAAGGATAAGGGACCACATTAAAAACGGTTTTTTAAAACACCAAATGATAATCCATCCATACAGGCATTTATATTATTTCATAGGCAAAAAGGAGAGATGGATTTTAGTTTTAATGGACATGGACGTGCAAGAGAACAGCACAGTTGAGTGGTAAAATCCGAAGTTACTATGATAAATATTTACCATGTCCCTTTTAAAGAGATCTCCCTATTCAGTAAAATCTACATATAAGAATCAGTATTAAACTTATTACAATAATTCTGCAAGAGCTACAACTACACTAATTAAGTTGAGGCCCGGGACAGGGAGAAACCAAAATATCTTACTGCAGATTAGTCCCATTCATGGGAAGCAGGAACCAAAAATGTATGTAGTATAAAGGGTCTAAGGGGGGCGTGAATAGCTGGTGTTGAGCCCATTTTACTGCTATTATTTTTATTCAACTCTCTAGAGGCTTATTCTGGGACGGTTCGAACACCATGAGTCTGTTTATCAGAAAAATGTGGCGGGGGGGCAGAATGCACTCTGTCGTTTCCCTATCATTCTGTACTTTTTCTTCATGCAAATAATGCTACATTTAGAGATACGGTTCTGCTGCTCAGTCATGCAGTACAGACATGTACCATCATCACTGCTTTCTATCACTTCAGGGACAAAATAGGAAAATAAGGTCTCTAAAAAGGGTTAACCACACGCTAAAAGTGAAATTCAACACGAAACAGTTCAAAGCTCAGTAAGCATCTGCAAGTGCATCTTAAAAAAAAGACCTACGCTTGATCCTTGCTGATGGAAACGATGACACAGTCGGAAGGTCTGTCTCTGTTATATTCCTTCTCTATCTGTTGGTAAAACTGCAGGTACAACTTATCCCGATGAACATCCTTGGGGTAGCCATCATCTAAAGATATAACCAGATACGTTGAGGAAATAAATGAATGAATGAATACACGGATGGACGGACGGACGAATGAATGAATGCTAGCATCAAAGCAGCAATGAAGCTTAATGCACATGCTCATTCTTCAGTTAGATATGGTAAATTCAATATCTGGGAAGGATTCAGGACTGCATTATAGGTGAACAACTTCAGCAGCAAGTAGTAGTAAAAGCTAGTTCCCACACTGATAAAGACGGTTATGTAAACAGCCAGCTTTAAGCTTCTTTGTTATCAGTGAAAAGACAAATCTCCCTATTGGAAGGCTGTGTATTAGGGATAAATTGGTTCTAAATGGAAAATAGTTCAGTTGCTAGAATTCTTGTAGCTCTACCCCTTTCGTTTCAAGAAATCTTACTAAAGAAAACTCTGTGATTCTTGCTGGGACATAAATATTTTTGGTATTTCTTCAGCTGCCAAAGAACCCAACTGGACTGAAATGCAAAACTGAAATTAATGGCATTTGTGGGAACCAGGGGATCCTTACTGCAGCTTTATTTCAAGTAATGCTTACCTTTCTGGGAGTACTGGTATCTCTCATAATTATCTTCACTGTCTGTTGATGGATGATACTGCTGCCCAAAGAGTTCTTCAAAGCTTCAAACCAAACACACAAGAACAAATTTATCTCCCACTTAAACAAATCTTCAACAAAATACCACAACCCTCATTCTTCCCATGCAAGTTATGAGCCATTTAGGGAAAATGGAACTTGGCAGACAAGGGTATGGCAAAGTGAGTAGTTGACTGTGTCATTACAGAAATTATAATAGTTTGAAATTTGCAGGAAAATGAACTAGACTAAACCTTGAACCCAACCACCTATGCTGAAAGGTGCAAGGGTGTGTGTTTCCAACTGGAAATGTACTAGTGTCTAAGGCAGAGTGATATGACATCAAACACCTGACCCTTTTTAACTATAAATGTTATAAACTGCATTACAGGTAGTCATCACTTAACAACCACAATTGGGACTGGCAACTCCATCACTAAGTGACAGTCGTTAAGCGAAACATGTGACTGCACTGGACTTGCATCACTTCTGCTGCGCTTGTTAAGCAAATCACCATGGGTCATTAAGTGAGACATCATTAAGTGTGATTTTACTGCCAGCTTTTCCATTGACTCTGCTTGTCGGAAGCCACTTGTGAAGCACGTAAATGGCGATCACGTTACTGTGGGACTCTGTGATGGTTGTAAATGCCCGTTGGTTGGACCTCGCTTTTATTGAAACCGACACAAGTGGGGAAAAACACCTTTTGTTGCACAAGTGATGAGAACTGCCTTTATGCCAAAGGCATGAGATTGCATTGTTTCAGGCATACAGAAGGAATATATCATCATTCGGTTCCATCCGTTATTATCTGTCTTGCCCTGTTACTTCAGGTTATAACTGAAGTAAGTATTGAAGGGAAAAAGATCCTTCTCACCTGTTACCATCTTCATAGTCCTTTGAATAACCATCTGGGGGAGAGTAAGAACTCTTCTGAATGGATTTGTAAGGATTTATGCTAGAAGGAGCAAGAAATGCATGTTAAGGACTGCCAAAAGAATTTGAGAGTAATAAACTTTTAAATTATATAGTGGCAAGATGACAATGGCAAATTCTTCTCAGGGAATTTGGAACCTGATTTTAGACTTTGCCGAATAAGATCTGAAACATCTGTTATCTGGCACGACACTGATGGGAGACACCAGAAACAGCTATTTTTGACAATTCAGTGTTAACAAAGATCCCAGCAAAGAAAATTCCTTTCTTTTATCCCTATTCCAATTTCAGCAAGTTCCTAGAGAGTTGGGACAACATGAGAGCATCCAACACCACCGCCTGGAAAATCTGTTTGTCATTACAGGCAATGCTAACAGAAGGAATATGACAAATTGGTTATCAGGGGACAAGGGCGTGGCATGAAGTGTTACATATTACAAGGAATATATATCACAGCCTTTGCAAGAAATATCATGCAGCTATGGGCAGATCTGGCTTTTAATCAAGAGCAGATATGAAAGCCTAACATAATTACTTACTCCAAAAGTCGAGGAATCCATCCTGGTCTCTGCCTGGACCCAAAAAGAAAAGGAGAAAAAGTCAATTAATTTATACTGAAGTTAAAAGCAGTCAATGCTGTTGTTAAAAGTACTGATGTTCTCTGAATGTAGACTGTATCTCAAAAGGTTTTAAGGCAGAATAAACCCGGGCATACAGAGGTGCACCCCTAAGTACTCATGCTGCCACTTGATGGGCCAGCTGCCATTTCTGAGCAGTCTTTGTGAGCAGACCCATGTAGAGCACATTGGAATAATCCAAGTGGGAGGTGACCAAGGCATGAGTGACCATGAGCAGGGCCTCCTGATCAAGAAATGGGCACAGTTGGTGCACAAGGTGTAACTGTGCAAAGGCCGTTCTAGCAATGGCTGCCACCTGCTCTTCAAGTGGGAGCCAAGAGTCATGGAAGACCCCCAAGTTGTGCACCAGTTCCATCTGCAGCGGTGCAACCCCATCCAGAGCCAATGATGGAAAATCCCCAAATCGAGGAGCCCTAAAATCTACAGGTACTTGGTCTTGCTAGCGTTGAGCCTAAGCCTGTTTCTCCCCATCTAGGCCTCCAGACACTGAGACGGAACTTTGATGGTCAGCCAGAGATTGAGATATAAAGCTGAGTATCATCAGCACACCGATACCTGACCTTGTGCCGTGGGATGACCTCACCCAGTGGTTTCATGTAGATGTTAAATAGAAATGGGGAGAGGTTAGAGCCTTGTGGGGCTTAGGCCTAGACGTCTTCCCCCCACCAACACTGACTGGAACCAACTCTGAAAGAAGGAGTACCACTGCTAACCCTGTGACCCAGTCCGAAAAGGTACCCTGATCAATGGCGCTGAAAGCTGCAGAAAGGTCAAGGGGGGCCATGCTGGTCCTGCCAGTCTCAGGACTATACCAAGCTCTGAAACCTGACCAAAAGGGATCCATAGAGAGTAGATAAAGCTCTAGGCGCCTCAAGGAACCTTCCCAAAATTTCCGAGTTCGACAAACTAAACGCTGATCTCCTTAGTAAACTGATCCTTAGAGCTATTCTCTTTATAATAAGGTCACTTATCGACTGAAAAATGAAAATCTTTGAATATATGGAAGTTCAGAAGCCCTTTAAGAAACACAGGAACTTCAGGAATGCCTTTTGCAATACTGAGTGGAAAAAATACTAAAAGTCCTGTGTTTCATGCGTGGGCGATCACAAGACAGAAGAAATACCACACTTAGTACAAACTCTCTGCAGTCTTCTCTGTCACGGCGCCTGCCCTCTGCAACAAGGTTCCCCCTGAGATCTGGACGGCTCCCTCCCTTCGGCGCCCCAAAGAGCCACGAAGACCTGGCTCTCCTCCCAGGCCTTAGGCTAAGGTGGTTGGTGACCCTTTGCTGGAGGTCAGCTTTGGGGTCTGCCGGCTTCACCGTTTGCTCTTCTTCCTTTTCTTTCCCTGAGTCTGGTGTTGTTGTTTGTTTTTGTGACACTATTTTTGTATTGGACCCCTGTTTAAACCATGTTCCATGCATTCAAGGGGGGAGGGGGGAAATAAGCTGGAGTGCTATGATGAAAATTGCAGGATGCAATTGATGTTAATTAATTGTAATTTAATCCCCTTAAACCAAAGGCTGAGTACAGTAGCATTTTTAAAATATGGAAGCCTAAAACAGATAGGAAGATTCTGCTCTGCCAAGCTTTCCCTCCTTTCAGATGAGCTAGCCACTCTAATTATTCTAAACGTTTTGCTTAAGCGGCTGGCTCTGGATCCACCGAGATACGGAGAGGGAAGCCAATCATTAAAACCAAACCGGCTGGCAGATGTACAGCCTGGAAAGATCTGTCAAGGAGCAAAGGCAGCATAAGGACAACAGCTGCCTGGTCTTGCCTCATTGACTGTTAACTATTTCTTAGGCACAGATCAAACCGAATGCAGTTACACCGATTAACGAGGAATGCGAGATGCAGCACATTAAGCCCTATAGCAAGATCTGAAGTGCGTAATGCCTACAAATAGGCAAACGTGAAGCCCAAGGAACCGGGAAGATCGGGCTCATTATCGCCCAATACTCCGTCATGGCACTAAGTGCAGCAATCGGTTTCAATTCCTTACCCTCAAAAAAATTCATTTCTGTTATCACTGGTGTGGAAACATCCTAGACTAGATGTGGTACGTGAACTAGGGACCCTGTGGATCAGGGTTTCTCCACCAGGACTCCGTGGAACCCTCGGGCTCTGCCAGAGGTCACCAGGGGTTCCCTGGGAGATCACGACTTATTTTAAAAAATTATTCCCAATTCAAGCAACTTCACATTAAAGAGGTAAGTTTCGTTCTTGATTTTTAGTTTAAGAACACTGTTCATGCATCTATACAGGCCTGCACATGAAGCGAATATAAAAAATTTGTAACTTGTGGCCTATCTTTGAGCCTGAATGGGCAGGGGATCCCCGAGGCCTGAAAAGTACTTTGAGGGTCCCTCCGGGGTCAAAAGGTTGAGAAAGGCTGCTGTAGATGAGCTAGCAGCATGCTCAAGCAACCAGGAGATAAGGTGGGAACATTCCCATCCGTAGGAACAGTTCGGCCAAGGAACATCCCACAAGGACAACCATCACTTGCCAAAGATCAAGGCGAGGCAGCGGTAGATAGCTACTCTTCCAGAAAAAGCATCTATTTGAGGGACTCTTTATGAAGAACTCTCTCGGGCTACCAAAGTACATCTTTGACCTGCCGGTTGCTACCAGCTAGCCAGGAAAGTGATGCTTCGCTCCTTAAAATAAGAATGCTGTTCACAGCCCTGGGCAAATCCTAGACGGGACTGCAAGTCCTTTTCCTCATCACCACAAGTTTGTTCCCTCTGCCTTATATGTTTATTGCTAGGGGAAGAATCTCCTTTTTAAAAGTTCGCTTGCCTTACTCCACTTGGATTACAGCACTGCAAGGAACAAAACCCTGGGCAAAGTTCCTGTTTAATACCCACAGGGATTGTCACCGCAACAAAGTGTGTTCATATTAAAGCAAGGTGAAGGGCGGACCGGGAGGCGGGAGCCAATCACGTGGACCAGGGGGTGGGGTTTGCAGGCAGGAGCCAATTGCGCAGACCGGGGGGCAGGGATCCCTATCTTTTTCATGAATATGGAATATTACATAAGACCCCATCCCATTTTTGTCTGAAGGAAATATGGTCAGCCTAGTGTTTCTCAACCTTGGCAACTTTAAGATGTGTGGACCTCAAGGACCTCATGCTGGCTGGGGAATTCTGGGAGTTGAAGCCCAAACATCTTAAAGTTGCCAAGGTTGAGAAACACTGATAGAGATGGTCACTATAGACCCCTGGTAATTTCTGTGAATCCGGGAAGCTTCGCATGCAAATGTTCCAGGGTCAATCTCTGTCCTTTCCAGAAAGTCTGGAGAAAAGACCCTTGTCTGACAACCAAGACAGCTGATGCCCATCAGTGTAAACAACAATCTGACTTAATGAGGCAGCTGGATTAATGGCCTTGGTGGCAATATTGCTTTGAAATCATTTCTCTGCCAAACATTTTGATTGTATCATTTACAGCATTATCTCTCACCTGTTCTATAGAAGCTCAAGGCGGCTTACAAGAGAGTCTCCTCTAACTTTATCTCAAAAATACAACTCTTGAATTGAGAGTTACTGGCTTAAAATCACCCAGTGAGTTCCGTCACTTCTGCAATGTTTTGCTGCTAAGGGTTGTGTTGTTGGTATTAAACAGGACGCACACCGCAATCACACTTGGGTTAACCATTATTTTCTCTCTATAAACGCAAGAGAAAACAAATGGCTGGGCACATATATACTGGCAAACCAGAATTTCTGGATATTCTTGGTATACAGAAAATAGCATTGTGCTGGAACACATGCTGTGCCTGGTTTGCTGTTTTCATACCTCCACAAATGGGAAAGGTACCCAAAGATATACTTGGAAAATACCAAGTATCTCCATTTTACAGCTGAACTGGAATCCGGATTGAAAAACAGAAATGTAAGCCAAGCATTAGTGCTATATTAGAAATACCAGCTTGCTTGGGAACAACAAGCCCAGAATCATTTGTTGAGATGGGCAGCTATACAAATTGAATGAATAAATAAGCAAGCAAACTAGGATGCTAGGCTTAGATGGAATGCACAGTTTCCTTTCTAATGTATTAATTCACATGAATACAGAAACAAACAAGGAACAAATGCGCTACCCATAAGCAGGCAGTTTATGCTAAACGGGATTAGCTGTGAATTTGGGCAAGCCATTAGCAGCAAATGTAGCCACTGACCATAACAAAGAAGGAATCCAGGATATAATGCAAATTTAAAATGCTAAATTTCACACAGAATTCTCAATGATTTAGTGAGATTATATCTTATATTATTAAATGCAAAGGTCAATGTATTTAGTTCAACAGCATCCAACAAACATACAATATTTTTTAAATGAAATGTTTCTGAACTGAATGTAAAAAAAAAGTATTACAATGCATTAAAATTTTTCCACTACAAAAATGTGGATCTGAGATTATAACATTTTTAAAAAGACTAAAAGAAAAAGAACATAGATTGTTGTATTTTTACCTTTTTTCAGGATCAGGTGTTTGTGCTTGATCTGTGGTTACTTTGACCCATGAGGACATTTTAGTCTCTAAATTAAAAAAAAAAAAGTCTTATTAAAAAAAAAATCAGTTACAAAATATTTCCAGAACAAAATTTACATCTGACAACTTTCACAGTGATAAGCCATTTGTTTTTCTCCAAATTATTACTGCGTTATATAAAAAAAGAAAAAAGTAGAAATGTTCAAGAGTCCCTTAAAAATGTTACTTTGCTTCATAAAATTAACATGTTCATTGGCTACATATACTTAAATACTTTCCCATAATTGCCCTTATGTTGTTATGGCAGAATGCCAAAATAGCAACAGAGTATGGGGTTAAATGGACTTGTCCACAATTAACATTTTTTTACAAGAAAAAGTTTCCCACAGGAGAGATAAGAAATATGGTGCCTTCCAGATATTTTACATTACCATTCCTACATTTCTTTGTCTGGGCCATAAAGTCTAAAACATCTGGGGGAGATCAGGTAGAATTCTCCATTCCTGTTCTGCCTTTTTCATTTTTGTATCAGGTTATTAATTTTTGAGGACATAATTACAAGGCTGGTGTGATAGGTTAACATATTTTTGCATTTCCCCATGGTGTATCACTAGCCTGATTTATTTGGAAAAGTTGTTTGCTCTGCTCAGAAGCCATCGCACAATCTCCTTTATGCTAGATATTCTTGGGGTTACAGTAGACCCCAAAAAAGGGGAACGTGCAGTTTCTTCCATCTCAGTGATTATAGAGCTCAGATAAAGAATGACACCCTACAGTTTCCATCACAATAGAAACATCACAAACTCATTCTGTTTCTCTGGAGAATTCTGCCTCAACAATATATGTAATTATAGACTACCTGTTCAACATCATTATATACACTAGTGGAAAAACACAATGAAGTACAAATAAAGATGATCATGGTGATAACATTTTGGGGGCTTTGCAAAATCAGATGATGCAGGTACAGGCACATAATATAATCCCATCAAATATATCAATAAAGGCAGACTAGAATGAAAATGGTGGTGGGGAATCACTGATCCTCAAGCTGAGTCTCCACCTGTTTATACTTTTCCATGGAGCAAGTGAGAACCTCCAGACATGCAGATTATATCTTATTGGGAACAGGATACAGCTGCTCTAGATCTCTCCCACAATTTTCTGGGAAAGAAGAACTAGCCAATGATTGTAAATTCCTCATTTCTGGGGATGAAAAAAAATATCCAAAGCTTATGCATGATATTAAATTATCTTAAATTTTGCATAAATTATGCAAAATATCCAACTATCTTATGCAAGATACACAGATCCCTTGGCTGTAGGTAAGGAGAGAACTCAGGAATGCAGACAATCACAGTTGCTTCACTTGGTGACAAAGTCAATCAAAAACCAATTCAGGATTGCCTGAGGTTGGGAGGAAATGCATCCACAAATGAAATCCCAGAAAAGTTGTAATGCCGTTCTTCTGTGTCAAATGCTAATGCATTGCACAGCTAAACTTGGTCCATTTAGTAGAAACAATAGCAATTTCTAGGCTCTGTTCACACAACAGTTACCTGTGTTTAACTTAAGTCCTGGCTTACTGAATTATTTCGGTTTTCTGTGTTCACAGAACACAGGGTACCATGTAAGCATAGGCTAAGCTTGCACAAGGGACCAAGCTAAAACATGGGCAGATAGGTTGTGGTTCAATGGGTGTGCAGACTCAGCTATTCTGCCCCAGACCGTGGCTGAAACCTGTGGGGAATCAGCTTTCATTTAAGGGTGGTTCTGAGGACAAGGCAGGGACCCGGGGTGGGGGATGAGGTAACAAAACCACCTAGGCCATCTTGAGCAACTTTGAAAGGAAAGGTGGGAGAGCCATTGGATAATGATAACTATAATAAACACAGCACGTGCTCCTGCTGCATCTCTATAGATTGGGCATCCCTGCACTCTGCCCATGTTTACAGAAATAAAGCAGTAAACTCTGTCGTTTACTTCCATCTGTTGGCTAGCTAACAGTTGGAATACATTGAAATCACTTCAGTCAATCTACCATGCATATTTGTGATGTCTACTGACTGATGCAGAGTAAATAAATAAAAATAAGTAAACACATACAAAGACAAATTAAGTAAACACATACAAGGATACATTAAGGAAATACATACAAGGGTAAATTAAGGAAATATAAGCAAGGAAAAATTAAGCAAACACATAAAAAGATAAATTAAGTAAACACATACAAAGATAAATTAAGGAAAGAAATACAAGGAAAAATTAAGCAAATAAATACAAAGATAAATTAAGCAAATAAATGCAAGGAAAAATTAAGCAAAACACATAAAAAGATAAATTAAGTAAACACACACAAGGATAAATTAAGCAAATAAATGCAAAGATCAATTAAGCAAATAAATACAAAGATAAATGAAGTAAAAAAATACAAAGTTATAGGGTCCTTGGTGCTGAGCTTGGTTGTTTGCCTCCAGTTTCATTGCCTGACTAGACAACATCATCAGTGCTGGTGAGTGTGGGGTTTGCTCCGTGTTTATATCCATTAGCTTGCCCTGCCAGTGTTGGTGGGGGTGTGGTTTTCTGCTTGGTAGTTCCTTGATTAGGCTATTGTTTTCTGCTTGATTGTTTGTCTGGTGTTAATCCCTGCTTATCTGGGTGCAGGCTGCTGGAGGGGATGTGTCCTGGTCTTTTTGTTTCCTTCTTAGCTTTTTTATTGCCTCTTTTGAATGGTGAGTACATGTGGTTTATCTCTAATAATGAAACGTCTGCAAACAAACAACCAGGCTCAGAGAGCACCAAGGACTCCACAGTTCAACCCTGAACTACAGAGATTCTCTTCTATAAATACAAAGTTAAATCTGTACAATTTATACTTGTCGGTCTATATCTGAACGACTAAAGTTCGAGATCTTCCTCAAGGAATTTAAAAAGAAAAAAAGCCTGTCTGTCATCTTTTTGCATTTACATGTAGCCCTTACCCCCCACATATACATATCATACCATATATCATATCATATATATATAATAAATATATAAATCAATAAATATACATATGGAGAGGCCTCCTTCCTTCTCTCCCCATCCGCAGCCGGCTCCCGCCAAACGCCCACCCACACACGGCCCCTTCTCACAATCACTCACACTCACCCATACGGGCGCGCCTGTACAGATCTCCGCCTCGCCCCAGCCGCCCCTTTCCCAACTGCTCACCCGCTCGGGCCCCCACGGCGCCCCCTTCGCCCCGAGAGGCCGGTCCCTGCTCTCCTTGCGGAGCGGATGCGACCCGGAGGACGGGGCGGGCGGAGGGCGGAGCTTGGCGCCGGCAGGGCGGTAAGAGGCAGCCGCTCCCGCCATCCCGGCTCCTCCTCTTCCGGGAGCGGTCGAGTCCCGCCCACAGCGCCCCCAGCGGCCTGGCTGGGCCTAGCCGGGCTGCCGCGGTTTCCAGGGCAACGGCGGCCCCGGGATTCGCTGGGGCAGGGGAGGCCGCGCTGGACCGCTGAAACGCGGGGCTGGGGAATCGCGGTCTCGGGTTATCCAGAGAGGTGGCTTGTCTAACCCTGGTTTGCTCAATGATTCGCTGCGCCCTAATCAGGGAAACTAAAAGGGAGTTGACCTGTTGGCGGCCCAGCAGGTTGGGCGAAAGCGGGCCAGGGGCATAATTGAACAAGCCGAGGATTAATTTGCTACTTGAGATCTGAACGTTGCCGGCGAGTCGACCCGCCTCCTAGACTCGAAGGAAAGGAGGGATACCTGCCGCCATTCCGAAAGGGTTGGACTCCATTTCCCAGCAGGCTTAGCCAGCGGGCGGCTATAAGAATGCCGGGAGTTGAAGTCCACCCATCTTAAAGTTTGAAAAACACTGCTTTAAAGCGTTAAGTACCCTAGGCTTTGGGGATATACAGTCATCCCTCCTTCACCCGGATAATTTAATAAATTCACGGCAGCCCAACTTCTGCGTAGCAGGAAGAGCAAAACTGCACAGCTTCCAGAACGAACAAGCTTTTTAAACCTCTCCAAAACTCCCGGAAAACTTAGAAAACTACAGCCAGCGCCGGGGTAAAAAAAAAAAAAAAAAAGCGTGCAAGCCACGCGTGCGCATTCCTCTTTGCCTGTCCCTGCAGCCGCCTCCAGCTTCTTGCCCACAAGGGGGTGGACCCAATGACGACGAGGCTTGTTGGGCGACGGGGGAAATCTGCCCAATGGAAAGCGTTGGTGATGCTGGGGCAGTGAAGGAAGTGCGAGAGCTTACGTCGCGGGATGGAGCGCCGGAGGAGGTAAGCTCCCGGCTTTGCGAGCCAGTGGGCGGCGCGGCTCGGAGCGGTCTCGTTTCCCTCCGTCCGACGCGATGAATTCGCTGGAACAGGCGGAAGGTAAGGCGCGGGAGGATGGGTCCCAGCATCCTCGCTTCGTTCCAGGGCTAGTCTATCGCGTTACCCCACGCCCCGCCTCCCCAAGGCTCCCCAGCCTTCCCCAACCTGGCGCCCCCCGGATCTGCTGGATTATCGTTCCCTAATTCACTGCCTATGTGGGTTCTGTGTTGGCCGCAATTCATCAGGTCTAGTTCATCCCACCGAGTCGCCCGGTGAGTTTCTGAGCCTGCAGGGAGGAGGGAGAGGCGAATGGCAAACATTTGGACCTTTGATTGGAGCTCCTTTGGATTCCTCCTAGAATGGCCAGGATCAAGAGTAATTCTGATTCTCACGTAGGAGAAGCAGGGTTGGCGGCTGTGGGTGGGTTCTTGGGGAGTCGGTGGGTCGTGCCACTGTCAATCTTTTGGACAAGGGTCAGGAACCGTTTCAGCCGCTTCCCTGGGCAGGAGTTGTCCCTTGCGCCAATAAAGAGGAACATTTTGGAGGTTTTGCAAAATCAGACGAGATCAGGCGCATAATGCAATACATCCAATACAGGCAGTCCTCGTAGAGCAACTGCCTCGTTTAGCGACCGTTCACAGTGATGACGGGGCTGAAAAGGTAACTCTGAGAGCAATCCTCACTTTGACAACTTTCACAGGTCTGTAAAGCAAAGGAAAGCTGAAGTCAGATCAGGAGCACAGTCACGGCTTTGCTTAATGAACAAGTGGCTGGTCCCAGTTGTGGTCGCTCAACGAGGACTACCTGTATTGGATGGGATTGTATTATGCGCCTACACCCTCATCATCCAATTTTGCAAAACCTCCAAAATGTTCATCTTTATTGGTACAACAGACAAAAGGTAAACTAGAATGAAAAAAAACTGCAGGAACTTGTACAGGCAGGGCCAGGAGTCAACACTGAGTTGAAGGCACACAAAAAATGGAAAAAAAATGAAAATGGGTGGGGAATCATTGATCCTTCAGCTGAGTCTCTACCACTTCATACTTTTCCATGGAGCAAGTGAGAACCTCCAGACGTGCAAATTGCATCTTCCTGGGAACAAGGTACGGTTGCTCGGTCTGTTGTCTTGTCTGTTCAGTTCTCAGTCCTGTCCTTTGTAGCCATTCTGTCGTAAAGGAGTCTCTGTGGTTTCAAGGTGGCAAATCTAAATCCCAAAACAGGCCTTGGCTAATCCGGTTATTCTCTCTCATTGTTAGATCTCAAGGCTTTTGAAAGAAGGCTTACTGAATACATAGCTTGTTTACAACCGGCTACTGGACGCTGGAGAAGTAAGTTACAGGCCTGCCTCCCGATTAAACGCTTGATCGAATTGTTCCTGTCTGTGTCTTCAAGAAATTCATTTTGAAAAGTTATGCACTGGACATCTTCTGCATTACTTAGTACGGTGTATGGCCATGCTTGCAGTTTACAATAAGGATGATTTTTTTTCTGATTAAAAAAAGCATCAAGTTCATGTAGACCTTCTCTTCTCCTTAGATGCTTGAGGACCTTAGTAGCCTTTCCTTCCACTTTTTGTTAATCACGTGTTAGTTTTTTCTGAAGTGGAAACCCAGGCCTGCACCAACTGTAGGTGATCGAAGCAAGCTAGTTTCCCTACCCATGATTTGAATTTGATTGGTTTTGAAACTGCTAGTCAGTAAAGTGTAATAAGAGTTTAAACCATAGCAAAATGGTGAAATGAGAAAATGTAAACTGAACCTGAAAGTACATTTCCCAAGTTCTCATCCTGAGTGTGCAGGAGGAAGAGCAGAGACCATGTGGGTTCAGGGTTGTTACAGTTTGTTCTCAACATGTGGCATGTAAAACTGTATCACTCTTGTCATTTTCAATTTTCCTCCAGTAATTCTTATAGTGGTATCAGTCTGTACAGCCACTGGTGCTTGGAACTGGCTAATAGATCCTGAAACACAGAAGGTAAGTTAAGTCCTAGCATTTTAATTTGCAATATAGATTTGTGGAAGATATTCAGGATATTTTAGCAAGTATTGTAGGGTTCTGGAAAATTGCTATGTTTCTCCTCTAGCAGTATCTCCAAGTGGTGTCATTACTGTCAATGTAGCACTTCATTTCTCAAAGTAGAGCCTCAGTATATTCTAGAACAGAGCTTTCCAAACTGTGTGTCGCGACACAAAAGTGTGTCGCCACACACAGTCTGGTGTGTCGCCACACAACCCAGAAGCGCTGATCATCATCAGCGCTTCCGGGTTTTCCCGCAGCGACACACCAACTGCAGCGTGCAAAATCTGAAAGCGGCAGCAGCGCTTCCGGGTTTTTGCACGCTGCCACAAGGACAGCACTTCCGGGTTTTCCCGCGGCGACACACCAACGCTGGTTGGTGTGTCGCCGCGGGAAAAACTTTGGAAAGCCCTGTTCTAGAACATAGCTTTCCAAACTGTGTGTCGCGACACAGTACTGTGTTGCCTGCGGGGCCCAGGTGTGTCGCGTGAAAACCTGGAAGCGCTGATGGCCCGAAAGCGCCTCAGCGGCACTTCCGGGTTTTCGCGCGCCGCCGTTGTTGTGTCGCCAACGTGAAAAGTTTGGAAAGCCCTGTTCCAGAAGCAGGTCTGGGTCATCATGGAATTGTCCACTTGTGATTGCATCATAATTTCGGGTCTTTTAGATTAGATTTCAGAATCTAGTAACTAGAATCAGATTAGAAATCAGATTGCTAATCCCCATAGCAGCATTAAAAAATTAGAAATTTGTCTTACTGCTTTTTGCTAAGAATTTAGAAGGAAATCAAAAGTAGGAATTTTCAGTTCCTTACAGTTCCTTGTGTTCTATTATTCAGTTTTGTGCTTACCCATCCAATGTAAGAGTGCATTTTTTTTAAAAAAAGTTTGATTCTCTCCTAGGTATCTTTTTTCACATCTCTATGGAATCATCCATTCTTCACCATTAGCTGTATTACTTTGATTGGTTTATTTTTTGCTGGAATACATAAAAGAGTAGTGGCGCCCTCAATGTATCCTTTTCCAAGGGTTTTATGCAGATTCCAAATCAGCATGTGCTTCTGCTATTTAGCCATATTTATAAGACAGTAATTTAAGTGTAAGAAACTTTTAACTCCAGCATAGGTTTTGCTCCAGACTAAACCCTTTTTCCTTCCGAAAACTAACCTGCAATTCCTGTACTTTATACACGCGAGGAAATATAGCCCTGTGCCTCTTTCTGGGTTTAGAAAGGCAGTTGAATCCCATTCGATTTTTTTTCCATCCATTTTTATCTTGCTTTTCTTATACTGATAACAGCAGTACAACTTGAAATAGTTATCAGAAATGTGAGCTACTGTTCCTCGGCGTGCCAACTTTTAGGAAAGAAGTTCTCTGCATTGTTGCACTCCAGACTTTCTCAATGGCTGTATTTGCATAGCACACTGAACACGAAGTCAGTTTTTGGCCTAGCGTGTTGTACAGGTCCAGCCTCTATCATCACTGACTGGTTCAGAAAAACGAGTTAGTTCGGTAGGCAATGCCATGTGTGTGCCATGCAAACGTAACCAGGAGTCTGGCTCTTAAAATGGGTTCTTTATGAGCCGTTTTGAATTTTTTGAGCAGCTGGAAGGAAAATTAAATATTTGGCGAGACATTCAGAAATATTTGTATCAGTTTGCTAGATGAATATGAAAGCAGGCCCATTAACTATAGAGGATGTATGTTTCTTTGACGCTCTGCTCAGCATAGCTGCTCGGTGTCGAACTGTCTTGGCAGAATACAATATGTCATGTGATGATGTAAGTAACTCTGGTTTCCCTGGATAACCATGTTGAGTTTTGACACTGGAAACAGAACCAGCGGTGGGAGAGGGCTGCTGGCTTATCTTACCATTTAAAGCTGGGGTCCCAACGTTTCAGATGGGCCCACTGGCCCAAACAGGTGGGGACTTCTCTCTGCTTGGATCTTTCTTCTTTAATCTGTCTCTTGACATAGCTTCCATGGGTTGTCTCAGTCTGGTATTCAGCTATAATGGCCCCATGAGCGAGGCGATAAGATAATAATCAAGAAAAAGAATAGAAATTATGATATATGGATTTGATGATTAGTAATATTAGTGGTAATATTAGGTAATTAATTATTTAGGTAATTAGGTAATTAATTAATTAGGTAATATTAGGTAATATTAGGGCGTGGTGGCTCAGTGGGTAAGACGCCAGGCTTGTCGATCGGAAGATTGCAAGTTCGGAGGTTCGAATCCCTAGCCCTGCGTGCGGAGTGAGCTCCCGCACTAGCTCCAGCTCTTGCCAACCTAGCAATTCGAAAGCATGCCAATGCAAGTAGATGAATAGGTACCACTTCGGTGGGAAGGTAACAGCGTTCCACGCGTGTCATGCGGCCACATGACCGTGGAAGCGTCTTCGGACAACGCTGGCTCTTTGGCTAACAAACGGAGATGAGCACCGGCCCCTAGAGTCGGACACGACTGCACAAATGTGCGGGGGGTACCTTTACTTTTTTTTTTTAATATTAGTTGACAATAGAAAAAATAGATATGTTGTAACCTTAAAGCAGCATTTCTCAAGCTTGGCAACTTTAAGACGTGTGGACATCAACTCCCAGAATTCCCCAGCCAGACACGGGAATGGGGAATTCTGAGAGTTGAAGTCCACACGTCTTAAAGTTGCCAAGGCTGAGAAACATTGCTCTAAGCTAAATCTGAACTCCTGGGCACATACTTTGGCAAAATCCTTGTTTTAATCATCTGGGGGTGAGGAAATTAGAATTACAGTTTTCATGTATCAGAGAGGGACAGAGGAGGACAGAATCCCACCCTGCCAGATTTCTCCTCATCAAAATGCCATCACGGGATCTGTTGTGAAGTGACAGCAATTTCTTTTTCCCCACAGACTGGAAAATTAATATTGAAGCCTCGGCTACACGTCCAATAACCCTTTGCTTTTGTACGTTATCATGGAAATACACATACAATTTCTTTTCTCTTCAGTACAGCAAGGCCAAATAGGACTACGAAACAGGTTTGTCTTTAACGGTTGATGGAAGACGGGCGAAACGTCTGGTGTCTCCCAATCTTTTGCGCCTGTGCTGTGTGTTATCGGTTTCTTCCGCAACAGTATTACGGTTTCATCATCTCTAATGGCATCATCTCAATCGATGCAGCCCACGAGACCCGCCTGCTTTTATAATGCGCAAATAATTGTAAATAGAAAATGGTCACAGTATTTGTACTTCAATTTGCCATAGTGTTTTTTTATCAGTGCATGTATTTGTTAATCATGACTCTTTGCCCTCTTCCACGTCTGCAATCCTGATTTGTTGACATGTCACATCCAGAGGTCACACTTGCTCCAAATGAGAAATCACTCAGTGAAAGAATCCTGGCTTATTCATGAATGAGCATGTTGCGTAATTGTTGCAACTTAGTTTTTCCTTCTGGTGAACTTCAATCGCCTGGATTGAAGTTTAGCATAGCATCCCAGTCACGATTTTGGGTTAGCTGCTTCCTACAAGTCTGAAGGTGTGTAAAGTTGGCTTCATTCCTGGCTCGTTTGGAGCCAGAACATGGGAGTGAGGCTTGAGTGTCACATTTTGCTTTTTCTTGCTAACAGAATATAAATTATTGGCCTCCGCAAGTTGGAGGAACCAGAGGAAAATGATTGAGCAACACACACACAAACATTTGGTCCGGATCAATAAGCTAATTTTGTTAGTCCTGGTTTTTCGCTTTGTGCAACCTTTAGTCTGCTGCGTTATCTGTAGCTTGTTTTTAGCTCTTCCTCTCATGAGTTTTGCTTTGCTCTGCCTAAGAACCATGTATTGAATCTGAAATTTGCACTGTGATAGTTTTGCCATGAAATTAGTATTGCTTAACTTCATGTTACTTGATAAAAGGAAGAAGTGCCAGAAATGTAACTAAACCATCTTGCTCCTCTTTGGGTTTCACTTTAGCCCAGTGCAAGCAGGAGGCCATCAACTGATCTAACACACTTGAAGAATTGGGAGTACGCTTGTAGCCTTGTACTGTACACCCGCACCATCCAAACTGAGTTTGGGGGCAGCTAGGTTTTTCTGTATTTGCAGCAGCAGTTTGCAGAGCCTTTTCTACCGATGACTGCAAATGTGACTCAAATCTAGAGATGGCAGGCCAAAACATCAGCATCAAAACATCAGCATCATGGAAACCATACAAGATGCTCTGAAGCCATACTGCCAGTTGTAGATCATGGTTTAAGACTGAATGGAAGCACAGGGAGCATGAAGCTTTTCCTACGGTGTTGGAAGTGGGCTCTTTGGCTGTATTTCTCACAGACCAAAATTACCTGCCTTGGGAGTAGGTCTTACAGCCATGAGGGCAAATTCTAGATTGTTCAGTGACCCTGGTGTTCTCCATATGGCGAATGTCCAAAAGAAATACTTTTTGCGGAAGCAAAACACCTCCCAGCTATTTTAATCTACCCTTGTTACATAGAAGTGTTAAGAACAAAAAACGTGGCTGTTACCCACAGTGTGACTTTTGAAATGACCCAGCAATTTAATTTTAAATCCTTGTGCCTTTTTTAAAAAAATGTTCAAGCTATTTTAATAAGAGCATAACACTTGAAGATGCAACTGAGACCGAAGGGAACGTCAGCCTGCAAGAATTTATAGGAAGCCCATCTCTTGGATTTAGTAAATAGTAAAAACATGTATGTCAAAGTTTGATTTTTCTTCCTTTGCTCTTGAAGCATCTTCTGTATTTCTTAAGTTACCTTGGTTTTTAAGCAGCTGTACATTTTTGTAGGAAATGCATATTAAATAAATATTTTATTGTTTGATCTTAAAAAAAATGCAAGAGTATTTGATGGAGGTAAAACTGCTGAAATCACTAGCTTCAGAAAGTTCAATTGGGGGGGGGGAATTGCAATATACAGGACTAGTTGGTTTCTGCAACACAGAAATGCATGAAACCAACCAATGCTTGCGTCTCCATAATAGCTCTAGAAATAGTCATATGAATTTATAGCAAAAAATCTAACAGTAAAACATAGTGATTTATGCATTTTCCTATTTGTTGTAAAATGGCTGTCTTATGATCAGGAGGAACATGGTAGCACCTTTTCTGACCAACAAATTTTATAAAAAGTGATATCAGACTCCTGATTTTTGCCACCATAGATTAACACAGATCTCTTTCCACAATAACAGCCTTAAGACTAATTACAGATTTGATTATCTGTTAGGGCCCCATTCCACCCTTTCTTAAAAATTTATTCTCTTGGCTGATAAAAGAGTTCTGTAGAAGTTGAAAGCCTGCCCATAATTTGCCCAAATACAGCTATTATCTTACTATGACTTTGGAAATAACCTAAATAGGTAATTCTTGTACATTTTAATACTGAACAGTTTTTAAAATCAAATTTGCAAAGTTCAAGAGAACAGAGCTGGGACTTGAATGCACCATACCAAGTGTTCATAATTTCCCCAAATTATTATATGCCCCATCTTTTTAATTGGAATGATAAATTCCAGCATTATTACATTTTGCCACAGACCCAGTTCTGAACATCTCTGCAACTGGGCTTTTCCAATTGATTAGAGCATGCTGGCTGGGGAATTCCGGGAGTTGAAGTCCATACATCTTAAAGTTGCCAAGGTTGAAAAACCCTGAATTAGAGCTTTTGAAGTTAGAAAAATCTGTTACAAAAGCTCTTCCAAATTCTCAGATTTTTTTTTTCACTTGGAGTTCTCTCTTAAAATCTAAGGAATCTTTATGGCTTATCTACTAAGGCAAAGTTTGTTGGGGGAAGAATGCAATTTAGCGATCTACTAGTACTAAAATAATAGGTATGGGATATATGTCCGGCTGTTGAACTTCCAATAAACGTCAACAGCGGAAGTGGTCCCCCTCCTTCCCCCAGGGCTCATGGACTAGTCTGGGCCTGTCTGAACCTATTTAGCTTATAAGAAAAGGCATCCTTTCCATTAAACCCACTACATTAGACATCAGTGCCGTTTTGGACTCTGAACTAACATTGACTAGGAGGATTTTAATAGTAACTACATGGTAGGTAACAGTGTTCCGCGTGTGTCATGCCGGTCACATGACCGCGGAAGCGTCTTCGGACAACGCTGGCTCTTCGGCTAACAAATGGAGATGAGCACCGGCCCCTAGAGTCAGACACAACTGCACAAATGTGCGGGGGGAACCTTAACTTTAACATGGATTATATGGGAGACGAAACTCGATCAAGACAAGATACTGGACAACCTGGAAGATAATTTGGGGGGCACCCAACTACATAATGGAGAAACGTCCTCGCTATTTCATCCTCCTCAGAGATGGACTGCTCAGAACAATCCAGTATAAAAAACATTGTTTTATCATTTTATGCAAAAAAATAACTTGTATTTATTATCCAAGTGTTAAATGTAACAATAGAAATGTACGCTGGGATCCTGGGCACATTTTCCTTATACTGTACTTTAAGAAATGGTTAAATAGGTGGATCTTTAACCTTTCATAATTAAAAAAAAGTAATTGAAATGCGGAGATTTTCAAATAATAATAAGCAGGTTAAAAATGCCTTCCTATTAGGCAGAATAATTTGGGAGGATTTCTAGAAAGAGAAAACCATGAGAAATGTAGAATGATTTTAAAAAACATTCATAGCTGACTTCATGGTTTCAGGAAAGCTGCTCTCTGGCCCTTGACTTAAAATTAAGGTGAACACTGCATTTAAAACATGGCTCAAAGATTTTGCAACTACCTTAATTATCAAAACCAGACCAGCTTTGGTTTACAGCTAATCTGCAAGTAGAAAAAACCTAAGCAGGATTTATAACTCATGTTATAAATTGCCAACAACTGGAGCTTAACTTTATTCTTTTCAATATCCCACTGAGTAAGTCAAGCAACTGACCGCTTCCTACTGTGGTCTAGCACTTGAGGCAAATCTTCCTGTCCTCAATTTACAATTCTGAAATAGTTTGAAAGTTGGAGCAGACAAAATCTCCTTTATAAAAAATCCAAGCCAGCTGCTTCTTCCGGCCCTGTGCCGAAATCTTTGCTGGGAAAGGGGGAAAAAAGAGTGTTAATTTTGCTTCCAAGAACTGAGCCTTATTCATGGACTGTTGCCATGCCAACAGCACATCTGCAGAGGGCTATTCTGCCTGGCCACCGGTTGCGCTTGGATCCTTGATTCCCCAATTTTGGAGGGCCCTTTCCCCCAAGCGCTCAGCGGGCAGGAGAGCAAAGCAAAGAAAGGCGGAAGGAAGACAGAGCGAGTCAAGGTTTCTGAGACATCATCGCAGCCCCTGGTTCACCACCTTCCAGAGCCCTTGATTATGGCGATGTTATTAGATTAATATCCCGCCTTTTGTACAGGACCTCAAGGCTCTCTCCCGTTGGTCCCCGCACCGTTCATCCTGAGAGGGAGCTGCGCTGACCGCGCGCGCCTGGCCCGCTCGCCCCGGACCGGGAAGCGGCGCCTCCCCGCTCCTCCCCAGCGGTCGTGGGGAGGTTCCCGCAGCCCGCCCGGAAGCTAGGCTTTTTTTCCCCCTGGACCCCGGAGGGCAGCGGCTGATCCTTGGCTGGAATCGTCCGCCCTAACCGTGGATCGCCACCCCCGGGGCTGAGTTTTACGCACGGCTTCTGTATTGCTTCTTTCAACTCACGCCGCCGCCCATCTCTAAGGCAGGACTCCGGGCGGCTGGCCCCACGAAGAAGCAGGCAAAAAACGGAATGCAGTACAAAAACAGATAAAACCACCCAAGCCAACAAGGACGCGCCGGAGGGCGACTGGAGCGCGCTGCGGAAACCCGCGATGGAGTCTCTGCGCCTTGGTGAAATCCAGGGGCGCTCCAGCCACAAGCGCTGGGGGGGCGGAGGAGCGCCGAGGGGCATCCGCGGCACCGCCGGCCCCAGCGTCGGCCCAGCCCCTATTACGCCCGCATCCGGGGCGGAGAACGGCGCCTGCGCCCCAACCGCACACGTGGGGAAGGCCGGCCAGTCCGCCCCAAGTCTCTTCGGTGGAAGCGAGCGGCGGCGGCGGCGGCGGCGGCGGGGCTATGGGCAAGACGAAGGCCCGGCGGTTTCGGCCGCCGCCCTTTGCTCCAGCAGGGAGCCTGAGCGAGCAAGCTGAGGAGGCCGACGCGGGGGAAGACGAAGCCTCTCCGGCCGCCGAGCTGCTGGAGAAAGTAAGGGAGAGGAACTCGCCTCCAGCCCCGCCCCGGGAAGCCAGGGGTGCTAATAGGGTGGCCTTTTTACTGGCGAGGAGAGGGGAGCTGGGCTGCTTCCGTGCAGGCTGCAAGGGATGGGAAAGAGGGTCGGCCGCTCCTGGGGGGGAGAGGGCCTGGGCTGCTCCCGTGCATGCTGTAGGGGCGCCAGCTAACCGGGAGGGAAAATAGTGTAATCGGTGTGTTCCCCTGGCGTGCTGGAAATTGCAAGTAGGGTTGCCAGCTAATCAGGAAAATGGGTCCTGATGTGCTTCTGTGCATCCTCTAATGAGATTGCACCAATTAGCAGCAGCTCCAGAATTTGGGGTGGGGCTGGGGGGGTGGGCACCGAAGGGCAAAGTGCATTTGTTGGATGGGCAAGGTGTATCCCTGCAAGTTAAGATTTTTAAAGCAACTAATATATTAATTTTAAGTGTGTCCCAAATGGGACTGGAAACATTCGGGGCTTCAGCGATGGGTGGAAATTGTATCTACCTTTCTGAAAGATTTACTTGAGTGTGTTGGGATCTGAGTGGAGAAAATGCGCTCTGCACCTGCTCAGGAGCGTGCACAGATTTAAATCCTGTTGGAGGGCCTTCCAGGAATCTTCAGAATGGACTTGGTAATCCTATTTAAATGCTTCAGCAAACAACCTAAGTAAAGAGCAGAGGTAGCAGCTGCTGTAACTCTTTACAGTCAAAGATCTTGGAGAACCAGAGGAGTTTCATCAGGCTCATAAGGACAACCAGGGTTTGTTACAAAGAGTCTTCACTCTTGGCTATTCTAATTTCCTGTGATCCAAGGTTGAAGGCCAGAGGTTAAAAATAGATACTGGGATTGGTTTTAGACATTGTGCGAAGCCACTGTTTTCTTTAAAAAGCCAAAGAGTGGTTTTTGACATCATGCTAAGCTATGAGTGGTTAGATGGCTGTTGTGGGTCTTCCAGGCTGTGTGGCCGTGTTCTGGAAGTTGTGGTTCCTAACGTTTCGTCAGCATCTGTGGCCAGCATCTTCAGAGGGCAGGAGCACAGACAGAAGCGCTCTTTCTGTGCTCAGGTAGAATGGTCCCACAACAGCCATCGAAGTCCGGCCGTGAAAGCCTTCGACAATACATATGAATGGTTAGTTTATTTTTGGCTTTGCATGCCATGCAAGTCAAACCAGTCAACTGCTGTTAAACAAACTATGGGTTCTTCATCTCACAAATGGAATGAATAATACCTTACAAGTCTGGTGTGAAAGAGCTATCATTGGAAGGTCATTATTTTTAAAAAAGTAAGCAATGGCAAAACATTATTACAAACTGAGCAATAATGTCAATCTGTAAACTATAGTCTATAAATCTCACCAATTATAAACTGCCTTGAGTACTCTTTCTGAACAGAAAGGTGACATAGAAATCTCACAGATTAAATAACGGGCTTCATACAATGTGCATAAACCTAAACCTTAATGCAGTGTTTTCCAGCCTGGACAACTTGCAGACGTATAGACCATCTTCCAGAGTTCCCTAGTGGTCATGGCCATTGTTGAGAATTCTGGGAGTTAAAAGTCTACCCATTTGGAAATTGCTCAGGTGGAAAAGTCTGGCTTGGCGTGACATCTGGGCGAAGCCGATGTTTTCACGACTTGCGTTATACCAGAATCTTGTTCAAGCATTCAAAGGAAACTTTTCTGCTGGTAAAGCAGCTGACTAGACTTAAACCTGGCAAAAAGTAATGAGAAAAGGGATCCATGAGATTCCTTTGTGGCAAAATGATGTAAGCTTCATCTCTCTGTGCCCCCCTTCTTCTCTCTTTGCCTTTCTAGCTGCAGCACCCCAATGCCGACGTGCGTGAATTTGGTTGCGCCAACATTTCCAAGATGTTGCAACAACAACAAACCATCCCGGCTTTTGTGCAAAGAGATGTGGTTCGGCGACTCGGTCCGCTGCTGCTTGATCCGAGTCAAGTGGTTCGGGAGACGGCTGCGGGAGCTCTTCGGTGAGTGATGGATGATGGAGAGGCGGCCATGGAAAAGCATAGTTTAGGCTGGAATGTGGACGGGCTATTTGGGATGCTTAGTGCATTGTGCAAATGAAATAAGGGAGTAAATTCAGTAAGCTTGAGGTTACTGTACTGTCAAAAGACCTAGTCATGGTTAGATTCAGTATGGCTTTGCTACACCTTTCAGAAATTGATCTGTAGAAGTTTGTCGTTCTGTTCCTGGAAGCCATGGAAGCAGTGTTTCTCAACCGTGGCAACTTTAAGATGTGTGGACCTCAACTCCCAGAATTCAACACCCCATGGCTGGCTGGGGAATTCTGGGAGTTGAAGTCCACACATCTTAAAGTTGCCAAGGTTGAGAAACACTGCCTTAGAGTCTGCTCAGATGGGCTTTTGGTGAACAAGCCTTATGCTTGCAATTTCTACTCAATTTCTGTAAGCCTTGTGAGGTAGTCTAGAACCATACCCAGAAGTAATGGCTCTACTTTATTTTAAGGTTACATTAACAGAATCTTGCAAGTCTGAAAGTACATCTCTCCCCCCTCCCCACCTTTACAGTCCAAGAAAATAGGGAGGGTCCCTTCTGAGATGTTTGCCACCCCCCTTCCTTCTGCAGATTCAGATTTCATTTATCAGACTGTTGTCTTGTCTGCAGCTCTTCCACCTGTCTCCCAAGGTCATTCCCACATACCATTACAATTTCTGCCCCTTCTTTTGTATGTTTCTCTTGATTCAAAACTTTTTGACCTACACAAGTTAGCAAGATCAAATCCATGTTTTTCATCCTGGTTTCTAGGGCGTTCTTCTCAATAAGATTTTTTTCCCACCCAGAGGCAAAAAGTTTCTCAAAACTTTTCAAACATTTTTTTTGTTCATTTTGGTTTATAAATCTTCCTCACTGCTGTGTTGTTACTGATCCTTATCTTGAAAAACCGTTATAAATTGCTGATTAAAAAACAAGCGAACTGGAAAACTAATGTGGACTAAATTGCTTTGTTACAGAAACCTCAGTGCCTGTGGAGGATTTGAAGTTTGCAATGATATGGTCACTAAAGACATCATGACTCCCCTTGTAGCTTTATTGAAGGAGGTATGTAACAAGATTGTGTGTTCAGATCATGGCATCTGGTCCCATCACTTCCTGGCAAATAGAAGGGGAAGAAATGGAAGCAGTGACAGATTTTATTTTCTTGGGCTCCAAGATCACCGCAGACGGTGACTGCAGCCATGAAATTAAAAGACGCTTGCTCCTTGGGAGGAAAGCTATGGCAAACCTAGACAGCATATGAAAAAGCAGAGACATCACCTTGCCGACAAAGGTCCGTATAGTTAAAGCTATGGTTTTTCCAGTAGTAATGTATGGCTGTGAGAGTTGGACCATAAGGAAGGCTGAGCGCCGAAGAATTGATGCTTTTGAACTGTGGTGCTGGAGAAGACTCTTGAGAGTCCCTTGGACTGCAAGGAGGTCAAACCAGTCAATCCTAAAGGAAATCGACCCTGACTGCTCATTGGAAGGACAGATGCTGAAGCTGAAGCTCAAATACTTTGGCCACCTAATGCGAAGAGAGGACTCACTGGAAAATACCCTGATGCTGGGAAAGACTGAAGGCAAAAGGAGAAGGGGACGGCAGAGGATGAGATGGTTAGATAGCATCACCGATGTAATGAACATGAATTTGAGTAAACTCCGAGAGACAGTGGAGGACAGGAAGGCCTGGCGTGCTATGGTCCATGAGGTCACGAAGAGTCGGACACGACTAAACGACTGAACAACAACAACAACAAATGTGGCCATTCTAATCTTTCTTTTGCTCTCAACTTGCTGATCAGCTTTAGGGAAGCATTTCGTTGATTATACTCAGATTGTGCTAGGTTGTTCAGTAATTTGTTTGGCCTTGACTTAACTCAGGCTGTAAACCACAGATAATTTATTCAATAAATTATGATTAAACCATGGGTCAATATGATATGCAAACCAAAGCATTCTCGGGCTTGGTCTTTCCCTAAATAGTCTGACCCAAATCAAGATGGGTTCACACAGTACAAGGCAAATGGAAACTCTTTTTCAAGTTAAGGTCGACTCTTGATGACCTCATGGATGTATCTGTATTTTTATTGTCAATGATATGGAAATGATTTGTCAATGCCTTCTTTGAGAATGGCTTTCCTCATAGCCTACCATCCAGTAACTAGGTTTGTCCACGCTTTGCTTTTCAAGATCATCTAAGGTTGATTCGGTTATGTGACCTGACTACTAGGCTATAATAAACCATAACCGCAGTTGGCTAGGTTCACCAGTTATGTTAAACCGTCAACCACAGCTGACAAGCGAGAATACAGTGGGGCAAAAAAGTATTTAGTCAGCCACCAATTGTGCAAGTTCTCCCACTTAAAAAGATGAGAGAGGCCTGTAATTGACATCATAGGTAGACCTCAACTATGAGAGACAAAAGGAGAAAACAAATCCGGACAATCACATTGTCTGATTCGGAAAGAATTTATTTGCAAATTATGGTGGAAAATAAGTATTTGGTCAATATCAAAAGTTCATCTCAATACTTTGTTATATATCCTTTGTTGGCAATGACAGAGGTCAAACGTTTTCTGTAAGTCTTCACGAGGTTGGCACACACTGTTGTTGGTATGTTGGCCCATTCCTCCATGCAGATCTCCTCTAGAGCAGTGATGTTTTGGGGCTGTCGCTGGGCAACACGGACTTTCAACTCCCTCCAAAGGTTTTCTATGGGGTTGAGATCTGGAGACTGGCTAGGCCACTCCAGGACCTTGAAATGCTTCTTACGAAGCCACTCCTTCGTTGCCCGGGCGGTGTGTTTGGGATCATTGTCATGCTGAAAGACCCAGCCACGTTTCATCTTCAATGCCCTTGCTGATGGAAGGAGGTTTGCACTCAAAATCTCACGATACATGGCCCCATTCATTCTTTCCTGTACACGGAACAGTCGTCCCGTTGCAGAGAAACAGCCCCAAAGCATGATGTTGCCACCCCCATGCTTCACAGTAGGTATGGTGTTCTTTGGATGCAACTCAGCATTCTCTCTCCTCCAAACACAACGAGTTGTGTTTCTACCAAACAGTTCTACTTTGGTTTCATCTGACCATATGACATTCTCCCAATCCTCTTCTGGATCATCCAAATGCTCTCTAGCAAACTTCAGACGGGCCCAGACATGTACTGGCTTAAGCAGGGGGACACGTCTGGCACTGCAGGATCTGAGTCCCTGGCGGCGTAGTGTGTTACTGATGGTAGCCTTTGTTACGTTGGTCCCAGCTCTCTGCAGGTCATTCACTAGGTCCCCCCGTGTGGTTCTGGGATTTTTGCTCACCGTTCTTGTGATCATTTTGACCCCACGGGGTGAGATCTTGCGTGGAGCCCCAGATTGAGGGAGATTATCAGTGGTCTTGTATGTCTTCCATTTTCTAATTATTGCTCCCACAGTTGATTTCTTCACACCAAGCTGCTTGCCTATTGCAGATTCAGTCTTCCCAGCCTGGTGCAGGTCTACAATTTTGTTTCTGATGTCCTTCAACAGCTCTTTGGTCTTCACCATAGTGGAGTTTGGAGTGTGACTGTTTGAGGTTGTGGACAGGTGTCTTTTATACTGATAACAAGTTCAAACAGGTGCCATTCATACAGGTAATGAGTGGAGGACAGAGGAGCCTCTTAAAGAAGAAGTTACAGGTCTGTGAGAGCCAGAAATCTTGCTTGTTTGTAGGTGACCAAATACTTATTTTCCACCATAATTTGCAAATAAATTCTTTCCAAATCAGGCAATGTGATTGTCTGGATTTGTTTTCTCCTTTTGTCTCTCATAGTTGAGGTCTACCTATGATGTCAATTACAGGCCTCTCTCATTTTTTTAAGTGGGAGAACTTGCGCAATTGGTGACTGACTAAATACTTTTTTGCCCCACTGTAGCTAGGTTCATTCAGCAGACTGGGCCAGAATGAAACAACTCCCATTTGGTTTAAAGTGATTAACCAGCCTAGTGTGAGGTTTCGTGCACTTACCTGGATGCCGGCCGACATGCTGGACTCGGAGGAGGAGGAAGAGCCAATCACAGGAGACGACAGGCTTGGCGCGAAACCAACCAGACACCCGGAAACGCTGATTGGCAGAGACTCGGAAAGAAAGACGCCTCCGCCAATCATCCCGCGCCAAAGGAGAGCAGAAAGGCAGGCAGAGCAACGCGAAGCCCGATTGGGCCCTGCTCTCCCAAGGCGCGAAAAATGGAATAAAAAGCCGGCGTGACTTACCTCAGGTGCCGGAGACAACCGTTCTACCCGTTCTACGCTGAAGTCTCTAAACTCTGCGCCGGACCCTGCTCCCGAGCCTTGCCTTGCGGCCGCCCCAGGCCTCACTCTAGAGCCCTGCCTTACCACAGTCCCGGACCCAGTGAACGAGCCTAGCCTTGCTGCCGCGCTGAACCCGGATCCCACGCCTTGCCCCGCTGCCGCACCAAGCCTCAGTTCCAAGCCTTACCTTGCTGCCGTGCCAAGCCTCGTGCCCAAACCTCTTCCGTTCGCCGCACCTCCGTCCTTGTTACCTGTGGAAGAAACCAGCGTCGGGGTAAGCACCGCCACCTTGCCTGCTCCTCTCCTGACTGCCCGAGCCACCGACTCTCCGTTGCTCTCTGCTCCGGAGCCAGCCGACTCCACCCACCAGTGGGCTGCCTTTGTCAGGCCCCGGTCTACCCAGACTCCCACCAGCCCAGATCAGCAGCCAAGCCCAGCCGACGCCGGCCACCAGTGGGTTGCTTTCGTCGGGCCCCGGTCTACCCCTAGCCCTGACAGCCCCGCTAACTCCACGCCCGCGGACACCTTGCCTGTCACCTCCGGTTCGCTGCCAGCTGCAGCCTCTTCTACAGCGCCTGTACCCTCTTGGCTCCTTCCTGTCTGGCCAGGATTATTCACGGGACTCGCTGCTATCCAGCCTGTAGAAGAAGAAGAGGACTGTGTAAACTGGGCGGCTTGTGTATCTTGTAAATAAAGTTATTTCAGTAACGCTTCTGTGTCAGTCTTAGTCGGAACAGGACACCTATAGAAACTGGTATCCAAAAAGTCCTTTGAAGAATTTATTTATTTTATTTAATTTTCTATTCCGCCTTTATTATTTTTATAAATAACTCAAGGTGGCGAACATACCTAATACTCCTTCCTCCTCCTATTTTCACAACAACAACAACCCTGTGAGGTGAGTTGGGCTGAGAGAGAGAGACTGGCCCAAGGTCACCCAGCCGGCTTTCATGCCTAAGGCGGGACTAGAACTCTCAATCTCCTGGTTTGCCATTGGCTCCTTCCTAGGGCTGAGAGGCAGGGACTGGCCCAAGGTCACCCAGCAGGCTTTCATGCCTAAGGCGGGACTAGAAGTCTCAGTCTCCTGGTTTGCCATTGGCTCCTTCCTACGGCTGAGAGAGAGTGACTGGCTCAAGGTCCCCCAGCCGGCTTTCATGCCTAAGGCGGGACTAGAACTCACAGGCTCCTGGTTTCTAGCCCAGCACCTTAACCACTAGACCAGGGCTTTCCAAAGTTTTCCCGCGGCGACACACCAACCGCCGTTGGTGTGTCGTCGCGGGAAAACCCGGAAGTGCCGCCACTGCGGCAACGCGCAAAAACCCGGAAGCGCTGATGCCGCTTTCGGTTTTTGCGTGCCGCCGTTGGTGTGTTGCCGCGGGAAAACCCGGAAGCGCTGTTGGTGATCAGCACTTCCGGGTTGTGTGGTGACACACCAGACTCTGTGTGGCGACACACTTTTGTGTCGCGACACAGAGTTTGGAAAGCTCTGCACTAGACCAAACTGGCTCTTGAATGAATGAATGAGCGAGCCTGGAAGAAATTCATGGAGGCAAGGATATTTGCACTCTTCCCGTCGGGACCTTGTCAGCAGGCACTTACTCTAATTTTTGTTCTTTTTTGGCCTACTTTGATCAAAACAGTGCCGGGCAGGACTTATCGAAAACAATGGTTCCGTGAAGGAAGACAAGCAGGCAGAGAAGAACCACACTGAGGACATTGCGAACGAAGCAGTGAACCTGCTGTGGAATGTCTGGTGAGTTCAGTTGTGAAATTCTTGGTTTCAGGGCCAGCTGAGGGCATTTGGTGAAGAGGAAATCCATTGACAGTGTCCTTCTCTCCAGGCTTTTGTGGAATTGGGCATGATGTGTGTGCTCAGCCCTTTTTTGAGAAAGTTGAAATACATTACAAATAAAATGATTTAATTAACATTGCATGTGTCGATGTATGTGTGGTTGGGGGGGGGAAGGATGGGAGTAAAAGCAAGTTGATCCCAGTTAGTAGAAGGTAACATCTTTGTGTTCTGTTATTATTGTGTAAATCTTTTAGGTTTTAATTGGAAACCAATCAATGCTAGGGGCTGTGGATGCTTCAAACCTTGTTTGGAAGAAGAGTGTCAGAAGTTGTGCAAGCACAGAAGCTCTCTGTTATTCATTAAAGCAAGTGTGGCTTCCCCCCCCCCCGCCCCAGGCTTCTGCCCAAGGCTGAAAAGTGATGTGGTTGCATTAAGAGGCATCACCTCATTAAAGCAGCTGCATCTTCTTTCAGGCTTGCATAGATGCCTGGAAACCCACCCTGCCTGCCTTAATGCATAGCAAAGAAGTCCTGTGCTTGTGTGAGTTCCAAAACACTTCTTTCAAATCATTTTTGAACCGTGCACAGTTGTTATAAGTTCACAATCTTCGCTTATAAATCAGTAGGCCCTAAGGGGATTATCGGACGACTGGCTAAACCTTCTTTAATGTCTCTACCAGTGAATGCAACAGTACGGCAGTATCAGTATTCAACAAAGAAGGATGCCTAGATGTTATTCTACAATATCTGAAGAGATTTCGTACAAATGTAGACCTGGCTATCGCTGTGGGTAAGAGAGGGAGATGTCTTCCTTTTTATTGGATGTGCTTGGTTTGGCTCTTCCTGCTGCTATGAAGCTGTCTATATCATTTATCAAGTGAAGGGGGTGTTGGCAGTTTGGAGCAGGAGTGGGTGAAATGTGTTGTCTTCTAATTTTTATTTATTTTTGGTTTCCATTAACTTGTATCCTGCTTTTAATCTTTTTTCTAGGAAAAAATTAAGTAGCAGATGGCAAAATGATACTAATAATTTTAGGGAAATGTTTCATGATTAATTTAGCATCAGATAAAGACGAAAGTGAGCATTAGTAGGGGTGAACTAAAAACAGTATCAAGTAGTTAATCCTATTTTTCTGAAACAGAAAGAAGAATAAGGTTAGGGAGGTTGATTTAAGAGTTTCCGACTTGGAGTTGTGGCCTCGATTTAAACAGTGACGCCCTTCTCTGCCTTTACAGCATCATGTTTACAGGCGGTGACGGAAGATAACCCGGATCTGCTTTCGTCTTTCGATGCATCTGCGCATCAGGTGCTGGAAATGATCATGTTATCATCGGACAAAGACATGGAGCACATCCTTTTACGGACATTGGTGGCAGGTACGTTTTGACTGGGTACTTGCTTTGGCAATGGTGTGCCAGAGTGTAGGGGGGGAAATCACAACTCCATGGTTTGCATGTGGGAATTCCTTGCATCAATCTCTGGCATCTTCAGGTAGCTTTGGGGAAAGATCCTGTCTGAAACTGCCAGTCAAAGGCTGGGTTCAGGTATCTCAGGAAGCCATGATGTGATGTCTTCATTTCTGGCTTAGTGAGATATTGGAACCCACCTATAGTAGGTGAATATTAGGTGTGAACCAAACCATTACAGCTTGACCAACAAACTTATTGAGAAAATGGTTACTTTGTGTGATGCTTGAGTACATCTAAAAGTAGAGAATGGCCTGTTCAGAACACGTTTTGTTTATTTTTTTACTTTGTCTCATTTGTGGCCATTATGGCTTGTTCACCAAGCCATTGTTAAACAATCCTGGCTTAGTGCAACTTGTGAACCTAGTCAATGTTGAGCTAGTAGTGCTGCCTGGAAATTGGGGAAATTAACAATTCCAGGAGATCTGAAAGAGTCCAGGTTGGGGAAGGCTTTGCTAGAAGATGCCTAATGAGTCTGACTTGGAGTAAAAGAACTGCCAATTACTTATTTCAGGTCTTGTAAGTTGGCTAGTAGACCTCATGAAGCGAGAAAATTGAAGGCCCTGTTCCTGAATCTAAAGGCAGCATCCTTGCATTAAACAGACAGTTGTGTTACAGGTAGTCCTCAACTTACAACCATTTGTTTAGCGACCGCTTGAAGTTACGACGGCGCTGGAAAAAAGTGACTTGTGACCTCTCCTCGCACTTATGACCATCGCAGCATCCCCGCAATCACGTGATCAAAATTTGGGAGCTTGGGTACCGGCATGTATTTACGACAGTTGCAGTGTCCTGGGGTCCCGTGATCGCCATTTGCGACCTTCCCAGCCGGCTTCTGACAAGCAAAATCAATGGGAGAAACCGGATTCGCTTAATGACCACACAATTCACTTAACGACTGCATTAAAAAGGTTGTAAAATCAGGCGCAGTCACGCAATGCCTCACTTAATGACTGCGTCGCTTAGTGACCAGAGTTCCAGTTCTGATTGTGGTCATAAGTCGAGGACTACCTGACAGTAAAGGACTCTCTTGTGGTTGCAGTTTGGGGTTGTCCCTTTCTCTTGCGCAAGAGATGTTCCAGTGACCAGACTTGGCTGGCTGATATCTACCTTAACCCTTTCCTTGCCTCAGGGGTAACATGGAATATAAAGAGCACCGTGCCTTCCAGTAGCCAGGCAGGAACCATCAATGCCATCCTGAAGATTTTCTCAGACTGTTTAGCGGTGGATGCTGGTGAGACGGTCATTCAGATGAAGGAAGCCGAAACGGAAAGGTTGAAAACTTCCGCTGAAGGAAATGGGGTTGACGAAGGTCACTCAGTACAGATAGGAGATGATGGCATGGAAGAGGAACCTGGAGGAACCCCCCAAGGGGAAAAGGACATGTTGGATCTACTCCCAGTAAGTGGCTGATCCGGTCTCTAGAGGTGGTGAACCGGGGACTCCTTTATCAGGCCAAGACAGACAAAGCATTCCCATCCAAAGACTGTGATTATCAGCTTGAAATGGCTGCAGGGACAGTTCATTCTTTCAGGAGGTTCTCTTTCTTACTTGTCTGCTCGTGCATAGCATCTCGAAATGAAATTCTTGCCCTCCTCTCCAACTTCTCCTGAACGGTTCTTGGCCTACTCCGTTTTCTCACTCTTTCTCTCCACCCTAGCTTTCTTTCTTCACTACTTCTCTCTAGTTCTCTATCAACGTTATCTCCATCATCATCATTACGATGTATGTAAGCCGCCTAGAGTCCTCCGTTAGGGAGGGGATAGGCGGGGTATAAATATAAGTATAAATAAATAAATAAATCATCTAGGAAGGGGCAACCCTAACATTGATTAGGAGGGGGAAGATGCAGCATTTATTCTATTGGAATTAGATAAACAGAGTTTAAATAAGCCAGGATTTAGCTCAATGTGAGGGCCAGCCCAACTATCTGACTTCGTACGAAGACAACGCCCTGTGTTCTTTGCTTCATAGCGCAGCCAACAGGAGCTGAAGCAAGTGGGTGCGTTACTTCTGGCTCAACAAACTGCCCTGGAAATCATTGTCAATATGTGCTGCAATGAAGGTACGTCTGTGGCTCTCCTCTTGTATGTAGTTTTCCCCAACTTGGGGGCTGTCTTAATACGTGATGCTTAATGAGGTTATTGATGTCAGTTTTTGTCCCCCACCCCAATCCACAGACTGGGTAGTGTATAACAGAGTTATAATACAGAGTAAGGCATACAATGAATAGAAATGCCACAGGTGGCCCCCAGAAACTTTTGATCTTGGTTAAAGGCACTGTGGAATAGTTAAAGACCTACTAAGTGTATTCACACAAGCTTGGCCAGTTTCAGCTGTGAAGCTCTTGGCATGTTGCATGAACCCAGTCTGTCGGGTAGCTTACGTTGCATTGTGCGAATGCTGCCCAAGGTGTTCCAGCTTGCACCTTCACACTTACCGCAAGCAATCCATTGAAAAAGAATGCTGTATAATAACAACAACAATAATAATAGTTGCATCTATAACCTCTGAAGCGCAGAAACGGAAAAATTGGCATTTGGTTGAGAAGTTGGCATCTGGGGAATGCAAGATGGCAGCATACAAATCAAACTCTGGCAATTCCTTTGGGGTGTTGATGCATGTGGCTTGTGTTTCCAGATGCTTCTGATGAAGAGTGGGAAGAGTTATCGAGTAGCGACGAAAGCGATGCCTTTCTAGATAACAGTTATGAGGAGGATGGGAAGCTGCTTTCTCCGCTGTGCCTTTCAGCTGAAATTCACACCGCCCTGGTCAACCACTTAATCCCAAAGAAGGTCACTACCTCTTCTTTGACTTCAGACTACAACTTTTGTGTTTCCAGATGCGGCTTCTGTTTCCAGAACCTGTGATTGAATTCACTTCATTATGCTTCATTGAATAATGTGCAGTTCACGCAACATGCTAAGCCTTAAACCATGGGTTACAGGCATAGGGTGTTCACACTGTACAGTAACCTTCCTTCTCTTCTCCAGCTGGTGTCCTCCAGATATGTTGGGGCAGGTGGTAGTATAGTAAGCCAGAATCAAACCAGCCTCACTGAGGCCTAGGATGATGGGTGAATCAGATAACAGTCTCCCAGCGCCTCACAAAAAAGTACTGTTGTATTTTGGGTGGGAGGTGGGAAAGGTATTATTGGAAAAGGTTTCTCTGCCAGATCATACATAAAGCATTGGATTTTTCTAAAGGGGCTCTCTTGATCCTACACCTAAGAAAGCCATTTGGCTTGTTTGGGCCATAATAAGCATTACATACATCAGAAATCTAGTGGTTGGAAGGAAAATAAGAACAAGAGTGGTAGAGAGGCTGTAATGGAGTATCCTAGAAGGGGTCACGAAGTAGAACCTGGCTAGAACCTTGCATTTGAGAATGCAAGATTTTGCTGCAGTTTTTGATTGGTTTGTTTTCTGACAGATACCTTATAAACCAAAGTGGCTGAGTTTGATATAGTTCCCTTGTTCACAGAATGCCTGCATTAGTGGTAGCTCTGTTAGAGCATAGGGAAGGAGTATATGTTAATACCATTGCTTGGAGAACTGTCAGAACAGGAATTTGTGTTCTGCAGCTTGACTGTAGCAGTTGCATGCCTGCATAATGCTGCATATTTGGCCTCCTGCCTTTTTGACTCTGCATAATTTGTTGAAGTTTTGTTAGCCATGGCATGAAGGAATGGGTCGATCTGGGAGCATTTGAAAAAGGGTGGGCAAAGAATTCTGAACGTATCTTTGCAGTTTAACAGTAAAGGATCATCTTTAAAATAAATAAAGGGAATGTGATGGTCTTAGGAGTTTGTGGTCATTTCCACATTCTGTGGGGATATTGTGCTCTTCTAAGAATTGGGGCCTGTGGTCCTTTGCAGAACATTGACGATGAACCATAACTTTTCTTTCCTTTGTGCAGATACTGGAGAAAACCGCTTTCCCGAGTAGTGTTACTGTTGATGTCTGTATGCAGCACCCATCTTGGAAGCCTCTGATTAAAAAGTAGGTGACTTGTTTTCATTCAATTCCTTGTCACCTTCTTAGGAGAACACTGTCTCCATTGGTCCATCTAGTCTTAACATTGGACTAGAACAAGGATACATAGCCAGCCTGCAAGCAGCACATGATCCCCAGCTGAAAGATCCAGCTGATGGACTTGGGTGGCTCAGTTTTCTCGGGTGCTTTGTTAGCAAATAAGCAAAATAAGGGTGTTAACTTCAGGCTACATGCAGATGGCTGGCCCCTAGCATTAGAAGAAGACCTCAGCATCGGTCTTGACTCCATTCTGTTTTCTTTCAGGTTGAATATGATCCAGTACAGAGCACTAACCTGTCTTCACAGCATCTTGCTGGTGTCGGATGTGGATAGCCTCGGGGGACTTTCGGTGCTCCAGTCGCTGTCGCAGCACTTATCTCAATTAATTTTTTCTCAGCCAGGTTTGCTTGAGGCTTTGATTTTAGGCTCTTTCTAGCTTGGTAGGACTCTAGTTCTTCCCTGCTGCCATTGTTGCTCATCCTTCCCAGTCCCTCTGCTGATTGCACTGGCTACCCTACATCTCTTTTTTAATGAGGGTGCTTCCTGCTGTTTTGTCTTTGTGTACACTGTGAGAGTAGGCTTATTTGTTTAAGACAGGCGTGAGCCAACGTGTGGTGCAGTTGGCAGCAGGGCATGGAATACTATTGCCAGAGGCCTTTGAATCAGTGTTGACTCCTGGTGACTGCCGGGACAAGTCTGTGCAGGTTTTTTGGCAGCGTTTTCAGAAGTAGTTGGCCCTTGCCACCTTCTTAGGGCTGAGAGGAGGGACTGGCCCAAAGTCACCCATCTGGCATACATGCCTAAGGGAGGACTAGAACTCGTCATCCCCCAGTTTCTAGCCTGGTGCCTTAAACCAGTGTTTTTCAACCTCAGCAACTTTAAGATGTGTGGACTTCAGCTCCCCGAATTCCCCAGCCAGCATGGAGGCTGGGGAATTGTGGGAGTTGAAGTCTACACCTCTTAGTTGCCGAGGTTGAGAAACACTGCCTTAAACCACTACATCAAACTGGCATGCGCACTCTCGCACACAGGCGCACACACACACGTTTCAGCCTTTTTAGAATGGCTTTGTCTGGCCTGACGTGCCCCCAGACCCAAAACAAAACCCATTTTGAGCTTGAATGCTAATCTTATTCTGAACTTGAAGCATTTCCTAGTATTTGCGTGCTCCTAGTATTAAGGTGCGATGGCTCAGGTGCGATGGGTGCGATGGCTCAGCAGTTAAGACACCAGGCTTGTCGATCAGAAGGTCGCAAGTTCGGAGGTTCGAGACCCTAGCCCCGTGTGACGGAGTGAGCTCCCGCACTTGCCCCAGCTCTTGCCAACCTAGCAATTCGAAAGCATGCAAATGCAAGCAGATGAATAGGTACCACTTCGGTGGGTAGGTAACAGCGTTCCACGTGCGTCATGCAGCCACATGACCGCGGAAGCGTCTTCGGACAACGCTGGCTCTTCGGCTAACAAACGGAGATGAGCACCGGCCCCTAGAGTCGGACACGATTCTGCGGGGGAACCTTTACCTTTAGTATTATGTCATCTGTTTTTGGATATTTTTTAAATAGCAAAAAAACCTCCCGCGCTGCCAAAGAACGGTGATCTGTAGCCAAGTTTCAGAGGCACAAATTTGTGAGGCTTTGGTGGCTGCCTGCAGGTTGCTAAATGCTGATTTTAGAAATATTATTCCACTTTTGACATAAAAATAATTCAGGGTGACTGGCAAGAGAAGTAAGAACCTCCCTGAAAAAGGATACTGGTTCCATTTAATCTTAGAGAATTTGGAACTTTGCCTAAAACATCTCCAAAGAAACATGAGAGCCACAAAGTCAACTTGGAGTGTATTTTCCAGGCCATATGCAAATATTAACAGAAGATGTTTAACTCCAAAAAAATTTGTGTAACTTGTGTTTTGAGCATGTCAATGTTTTGAGCCAAACAAAATGTGCTTTATGCTTTTGGACAGAATTTTCAAAAGAAATGGAGTTTCTGGAAGCTGTCACCAGCGCGTTGCGAGCTCTTCTGCAAATGTTGGCATCAAATAATATACCTCAAGTGAGTTTTTGGGACACGTTGGCATCTAATATTACAGTTTCCACAATTCGGTTATAAAACATCCACATCATATGAAGTGGTTAAGTTATGCACGCATGTAGTTCTTGAAGATCTTTTGAATTAAACAGGAATGGGGAAGGGGGTCAGCTCGTCTTAAGGAATTCAGGAAGTCAGTATGACTTTGTCATGCTGAGACAGGATCTGTTTGCAAGTAACAATAAACCATAATGAGGTCTGGCTTCAAACTTGGCTTCCCTAATTATGGTTTCTTGAATAAGTCATAGCTTCGTGTCTGAATCCAGCTCATAAAGCCATAAACTAAACCAGAGTGGCTGGGCTCATGTTTCACACTAAAGCCAAATTTTTAAGCCATGGTTTGTTGCACAAACCATGGTGTCTGATTTGACCGTAGCCTTAAGCCCTGAGAGCTAGTTTCACACATTACACTGACTGTTTACCCTAGACATAGTGCATAGTGCTGAAACTGAAGTAGGCCTGGGAAACAGTGCCTCTGAACACATGCAGAGTACTTTTTCCCTCTCTACTCCTGCTCATGCTGGTGGAATGGCCTCTTAAGGCACCTGGGATGGTTTGTCCACAAGCCTATGCCGCTGCCCTTTTCTTTGGCACTTGAAAGAAAAATGTTCCTAAAAAACACCTTTCCAGGTATGTTGGGGTTGTAGTTCCCAGAATTCTCAGCCCATGTGGCTGTCGGGAATGGCAATCCCAGCACATCTGGAGGGTTCCAGGTTGGAGTGGGACACTAAGGATGTTTGACTCACAGGCTGAGAAGAGGATTTTTTTCTTCCTCTTCTTTTAAACAGTGCATGACTCCGGAGCAGCTGATGACTCTGTGTGACACTGGTATTCAGAGCAAAAACATCAGTGTCCGAGTCAATGTCGTCAGCATTTTAGGAATTGCTGGGAGCGTGCTTGCAAAAGTGGAAAATACCGCTGAAACACTAAAGGTAAAGTCAGTTACCAGTTGCCATCTTGCTATTAATGGGGATGTTAACTGCTTGGAAGATGGTTAGTTCTTTTTTTTTTTCCCTTTTCGGTTTTGCGCTTCTGTGTTGTTGCAGAACATTGGGAAGTTCCTCCTCCATGTTGTGACAAAAGATCCTTCCCTTGTGGTGGTTGGAGAAGCACTGGACGCCCTCTTCGACGTTTTTGCCGATGGCAAAGAAGCAGAAAGTGCAGCAGAGGAAATAAAATTGCTTTATGCGCTTAAGGAATTCCAGCCCGTTTTCAAGTCACGGGTAAGCAGACTGTTTCCTAGTAAGACATTGAGGATGAAGCGCTAACATGGTTCTTACCTTAATAATGCAGATCTAACCAGTTTCATTCATTCATTGATTTCCTGAAAATCCCAACATCTGGTTTATTTTAAAATCCCCAGGTTACAAGCCCTCATGGTTTCAGCAGTGCATTTTGAAATGGGATGGGTAGCGTCTTTGTAATTGGCGAATCTGCTTAATATTTTCTTTTAATAGAAAGGAGGGGGCTACAATGATGTGGAAGTAGGCAGGTCCACGGGTTTTGTTCCTGTTTCATTGTATTTCCTGGGACAGGGGAGTTTGGATTGTCTGTCTGTCTGTCTCTGTCTGTCTGTCTGTCTGTCTGTCTGTCTATCGCTGATTAACTAGAGTTAAGCCCATTTTAGAGCTCCTGTGAAGGTTTTTGTATGTTTACACTGGTGGGCAGAGTTTATATCAGCTGATGTTAAATGAATCCCCCTTGTCTTTCAGTAGTAGCAGTTCACACATTTGGTTGCATCTGTTTCTGGTTTGGGGCCCTCCTCCAGTTGCCCGCCCTACTTCTGCTCTTCAGTGGGTTTTACTAAATGGCTTAGATGCTGACTCTGGATGGATAATGTCAAACAGAGTATAGAGAGTAAGGAAGATGACCTTGACAGAGATAGGCCAGATCCTTTACCAAAGTGACAAGGGGAAAAACATAACTTGAATCCAAAACAAGCAGAAAGTAGGCAAAAGTGGTTCAGGCAGACACCTTTCTAATTTGCATGAGTATAAGGGGGGGGAGGGGGGCGGTTAAAGCATAATCAGACTTGGAAGATTCTATTTCTGTAGCCAATATTAAAATAAGCCGTTCTTGTGGAGTTGATTTCTTGGTTTGGTCTACATAGTGGGGCTGACACAGGCTACTTTTTTTTTTTAATGCAGATGCGAAAGGAGGGCAGAGGACAGTACAACACAGAGCAGCTATGTGTTCTAGACAACGTGAAGCTGAATTTAAGAAGATTTATTGCCTATCAGGAGACGTTGGACAGAAAGAAAAACGTTTTGGAATAGAAAAAGGATGGAAAGCTCTATTTTTAGTATGGTTTATTAAATATTTTAACCATGAATTCTATAGGACCTTGCAGTAATAGCTAGCAGGAGAGAAGGGTGTTGGCCTGCTTTTCATATTATATTTTTTATATTGGGGGGGGGGAAGGAGGGGCAGGGAAAAGTGCTGAAATGGATGCAGCAGCACAAAGTGTCAAAATGAGTCCTTAATGTGGAGGAATATTTTAATTTCCTGGATGGCACAGGTCGGGGTGGCTTTTGTTTAGAAAAAGAATGAGCAAAAAATCCAAAATAAAACATTGGTCCCTCTGGTGGCAGCCCCCATTTTCTTAATGTGGATAAATAGTATGATCTCCTAGATGACATACTTCAGGGTTTTCTTTTTTTCTTTTTTTTTTAGAATAAGAACAATGTAAAAAATGGGATAAAAAAGGGAAGGTTCCTGGATGGTTACAGGTTTCTCAATGCCCAAATGAGTAGACTTTTTCTATTTCTCCTTTTTAAAAACCGTATTATAGATAGCAGCGAATTTCACACATTGCATGAAGCCTCAACATGGCACATGTGATTTTGGCTGAGATTTTCTGCAATCCCAGCCATTGGGTTTACAGCTTTGTGTGCTGTTTGAATGCAACCCATGATGGCTTATTAACCAAGTCATGGCTTAGTGTGATATTCCTAAAGCCTTCTAACCATGATGAGACGATTCAGAAGGTCTCATAGACTCTTCTCTATGTTCCATACTTGCATTATTAAGGTAAGAAATTTTCGGCTGAGTTTAAGCCGAGAATTGATCAACTTGGGTTTGTGGACTAAACTGCAATTGGCTGCATACCGCCATAACTTGTGGCTTATAGACCACGGCTTGGCTGGGTTCACAAGAGCACCAAAACCAGACACATCACATTTTGTCCTTTGATGAGTTATTTACTGTGGATTAGCCCCAAAAATGTGTTTGGTGCTGACTTTATGCCAACTCCATTGGCTAACCACACTGTACTGATTTAGCAATTTTGAAGTACAAGCTAAACTGCCGGCAGGGGGGGGCGGGTTCTCAGTTCTTCAGTGCCAGTATTTATGTTTCAGATGCCAACCTTACATAAAATTGCAAAAATATTCTCAGGTTTCGCCGTGCCTGATCATTCCTTTTCTAGGCAGTGTCTTGGCCTCGCTTTTTCTAGCTTCCCATTATATAAATTTTAGCTTTCCGTGGATTCTGTTGAGCAGCAGTAACAGGTACAGACATCTCTGCTTTGTCAAGTTGGCTACACCTGTCACCTTGAAATGTGTTTGTTCAACAAATGGAAAAATCTAGACAGTGCTAACGCTTTTCACCTTCAGCCAACACGCAGAAGCCAAAAAGGTACCCATAACAAAATCCCTTTTTGGATTAGACGAACACTTGCTGGCACTAACGTTACGATTTTTGTAAGCAAGGAATCGCCTCTTGCCGTCTGGACCACCGACGTTCGTGCTCTTAATGGTTCGGTTCAACCTTCTCTAATCTGACCCCCCACCAGATGAGTTAGAACTGCCGTTTCCGGAATTCCTAGCGAGGAGGAGAAGACTGGGAATTGTGATTCCGTACAGATGGAAGGAATGAGATTGGGAAGGCTGGATGAAGCCTATGGCCTTTTCTCAGGCTGAGGGCTGCGTTTGGTTTTGAGAGGCATGCCCACAGGTACCCGAGATGGGGCCCAGGCAAAAGGAATAGTAATTTCATTTCATTGTTCAAGAGGATCCAATATTGAGGATATACACTCCCTTTTTATTTCATTAAAAATTGCCATTCAGGCATCGATGCTGCTCTGGAGTATGATTCCGTGCCCTTGATTTCTAAAGTACCACAAGACTTTTGTGGCTTTTGTTCCAGTAGAGTCAAGACACTTGGCCCTGTTAGCATTTTTAGAGAAGATGTGGAATAGCGTCTGCTATGTTTTGATCCTGGGATTGTTCTACTGATCCCCCCGCCCCACCCGGATTTATCTGAGTAGCCTTGATAGTCCTTTTGAGCAAATTGCTTTGTAAATATTTTAGTAATTGACTTTCCTCTAGGATGCTGGGAATATGCTGGATCAGCCTTCTTTCTGCCCCATGTAGCTCATCGGGTGCCAGCTTCACAACAGCTGCTTTGATTGCAGTGCTAGGACACACCCGTTGGCCTGGTTTTACCCATAATGCGGTTTCTCTGGGCTTGGCTTAGAGCAGGGGTGGGGAACCTTTTTTCTGCCAAGGACCATTTGGATATTTATAACCGGGGTGGGGGGCGGGGTTTCTGGGATTTCCGTGGAACGGGGGCCGGAGTTTGCAGGCGGGAGCCAATCACAAGCACTGGGGGGCGGGTTTGCAGGCAGGAGCCAATCGCGTGGAAGGGGTGGGGTTTGCGGGCGGGAGCCCCGCAGGCCTTATATGGCCCACAGGCCTGACGTTGCCCACCCCTGGCTTAGAGTAATGGGTAGAGCCAGGTATTATGGTTTGTAAATGGTGGCTTATGGCTTTACATGATATGTGAGTTGTATGGCATGCTCGTCAAACCCTCAACTGTGGTTTGCTGCATCCACTGGCTGTTCTTTGGGTGGCCGTGTCTGTGTACATTGTGGAGCAGAAAACACAACTGGACTCAGTGCTAAAGATTGTACAGTGGCCCTTTTGATCTGCAATCTCACATATTTGCAGTTTTGCACATCTCCGGTTGGAAAATACAGCATGGACCTCTTTATCAGTGGTAAAAGGTTCCATATCTCTGCAGTTCATGTACACACATAATATGGGTTTTGGTGCATGTGTAAAGTATACTTTTTCTGGGCCTTATTTGCAGTTATTTGGCTGGAACAGAATCCTGCAAATAACAAGGGGCATCTGTAGCTTTACTCTTTAAGGGGGCAGTGCCCAGATGTTTGCCTATGCAAAAAAGCAGAATAATTCTTGGTATAAGTTGTGTTCGCTGTATCACTTGGATAGTTCTGTATTGCTTGGAGGCTAATATACTACTTTAATATCCCAAAACACCTTTTTTACCTTTGTTTTTTTTTTCCCAAATGAGGTAGATGAAGAATTACTCTCTCATTTTCTTAAAAGAAAAAAAAAGTACCATGCAAGTCAGCTACGCCATATGCTGTCTTTGCACTATAATTCTTAAGAGAGAGAGAAAATGGAAATCCGTTTCTAACTATCTATAGTAGAAGTGGCAAAGTTAGGATTTGCGAAAGTGGTGTGTAAAATGAACAGAAGTGATGTGCAATACATAATATACGGAAGTATATATATTCATCTTGTATTTGAAATCCTTTCTCCAAAAGCTGTTAAAATGCAGAAGAACTACATTTTCTACCAAAAGGAGTCTGTGTGTTGTGTTTGGATTCGATGCGCCGCTGGGCTTCATCCAACAGGCAGGAATGAATCAAAGCATGAATCAAGGCAAGCTAATAAAAACATGTCTGATCAGGAAGCCATAAAGAACGAATTCCAGCGACTGATGAAGTTCAGGATCAAGTGGTCTCTGGACAATCACTATTGGTGCCTCTACCCCTTGTTTGCTGTCCAAGGTGGGCTGCCCCACCCCGTTTAGTAGGGTTTCTGTCTCTTGTTTCAGCAAGTCAGATCTGCTTTCACTGACTCTGAGAAGTCTCACGGGAGCCATAACCCAGGGGCACAGGTAGTCCTCGACTTACAACCATTCTAGATTTGTTTTAGCGACCATTTGAAGTTACGACGGCGCTGAAAAAAGTGACTTGTGGCTGGTCCTCGCACTTACGACCATCGCAGCGTCCCTGCAATCGCATGATCAAAATTTGGGTGCTTGGCAACCAGCATGTATTTACGATGGTTGCATCGTCCCAGGTCACATGATCACTATTTGCGACCTTCCCAGCTGGCTTCCAACAAGCCGAATCAATGGGGGACTCTGTGATTCACTTAATGACCTCATGGTTCGCTAAACTACCATGTGATTCACTTAACGGCTGCAGTGACTTGCTTAACGGCCACCACAAAAAATGATGTAAAATTGGGTGCGGTCACGATACCTCATTTAACAACCGCACCGCTTAATGACACATTCTCCAGTCCCTGTTGTGGTTGTAAGTCAAGGACTACCTGTACAATCCATATTTGGCAGCCAGGTGGTGACTGTCTAATCCTAGTATTTCCAAATGGGTTGAATAAACTCCTCCCTTAAAACCTGGGGAGTTGTTGCCAGCCAGATGTCCTGATTCTAGTGTAACAAAGCTGCTTAGGTGACCATTGTGATGGCTATCAGGAAGGGTTATAACAGGTATGGGGTGGTACTAGAGGAAGTCAATATCAGAATTGGGTTACTAAACAGCTGCAACCAGTGTGACTCACATTGTAAGTTATAGCCTCAGATAAGTTTGTTTATTTTCTATTTATTTTTCAATTTCTATTACCACCCCATCTCCCCCGAAGGGGACTCTGGGCGGTTTACAAAATATAACAGTTAAAATAAATATAAAACCATACAAATATACAATCATCAAAAAATACTAATAAATTAAATATAAAATCCAAGAGGCGATAAGGTGGTATTTTAAAAGGGCTCTATGGCACCAGCCATCCCCAGGAGGAGCTGTTCCTGTTCCCATCCCAAGCGAGGCGGCAGAACCAGGTCTTTAAGTTCTTCCGGAAGGTCAGGAGCGACGGAGCCTGCCTCATCTCCGGGGGCAGAATGTTCCAAAGGGCAGGTGCCACTGCCGAGAAGGCACGCCTTCTGGACCCCGCCAAGTGAAACTCCCTTAACGACGGGATTTTCTATCCCACCTTTATTATTTTTATATTGTAAACCGCCCACAGTCCCCCGTTGGGGGAGTTGGGCGATCATATAAATTTAATAAATAAATAAATAACTCAAGGCGGCGAACAGACCTAATACTCCTTCCTCCTCCTATTTTCCCCACAACAGCAACCCTGTGAGGTGAGTTGGGCTGAGAGTGAGTGACTGGCCCAAGGTCACCGAGCCAGCTTTCGTGCCTAAGGCGGGACTGGAACTCTCAGTCTCCTGGTTTGCCATTGGCTCCTTCCTAGGGCTGAGAGACAGGGACTGGCCCAAGGTCACCCAGCCGGCTTTCAGGCCTAAGGCGGGACTAGAACTCACAGACTCCTGGTTTCTAGCCCATTGCCTTAACCACTAGACCAAACTGGGTCTTGCAGTAATTTTTACCTAATCTAGAAAATTCAGTGAATTGAACAGTTCATAAAAAATAAAATATTAATCATCTTGTTCGGGGAAAGGATGATATGGCACAAGCCAGTTTGGTCTGTTGGCTAAGCTGCTGGACTAGGAATGGGGAAATCTGAGTCCTGCTCCTTCCTGGGGCATGAAGGCCAGCTGGGTGCCCTTGGGCCAGCCCTTCTCTCTCAGCCCTAGGAAGAAGGCAAGGGCCAACCACTGCTAAAAATGCTGCCTAGAGAACCGTATGGACATTTCCATGTAATCCCCAGTTGTCATCTGACTCAAAGGCATCTTCTGACTTTTTCAAATGCATGTAGTGCTCTCTCAAGGAACATTTAACGAGAGTTTGAAGATACGACGGGGCTAAAAAAAGTTACTTACGGCCTGTCCTCAAAGTTGCGACCCTTGCACCACCCTGCAGTCAGGTGATCGCAATTTGGGCGCTTGGCTACCGTCTTGCATTTTTGACCATTTGCAGCATCCCATGGTCACATGATTGCAATTTGCGACCTTCCCAGCTGGCTTCTGACCTGAAAAATCAATTGGAAACAATTCGCTTTACGGCCGTCACAATTTGCTTTACAACCATGTGACTCGCTTTACAACCGCTGCAAAAATGGTCATAAAATCAGTTCCGGTCATGTGGTGCCTTGCTTAACGACTGCATCGCTTGAGGACTACCTTTAACTAAACATTTGATCACATCCATGTTGTAGAATACAAACATGGAATAAATGGCTGCTTCGGAATAATCTGGGAAGTGGATGGAGCTTCATTGTTGATTTGCTTTGCCAACATTTGCTTTCCAGCTGTTCAAAGCAGTTTTAATTATAACTTAGGAAAATTATTTTTGGGGGGTTACAATCAGGATTGGAACAAAGAGGCTAAGAAAAACCACATAACTCCCCCCTCCAATTAATTTGGATTTGGATTTGGATTCAGACATGCATTACATCTCTAAACCTAGGAATCTGAAATTTATTGCTAAAATTTTATTGCTTTCTTTAATGGACACTGTACCGAGTACTACCATCTTTAACGTATTACATATTGTAAAGACGCTGAAATACATCCATGATTGCAAAATTCTTTTTTCACACATGAAAACTGGCATGTATATACAAGTGCACATGACTGTACACACATATACATTTGACCTCTTAATTGGAGAAAAGTTGGAAAAGCCTAAATGCGTACTTAATAGTTGTTCCTGCGGTCTTTTTTGATTTTGGAGGACTCTCCGTACCTTTTGAGATACTGTCCAAGAAACGATTTGCAAATGGAGATCTTCCCTCACAGTGATTAACCACAAATGTACTATAAAATGGAAAGAAAAAGCTACATTAAATAAATCTGACATCAGGCTTTGATACTCTGGATTAGGAGACATTATTAACATGATTTTTGAATATAGGGATGGTTTATTTTGTGGTGGCTTTGATCATCCCTGGAATTTTGGCAGTGGTCTCAAGCAATTATTGGCTTAGATTTGTTGAGATTCTCAGAATGTTTTCATATTTGCTTTTATTTAGTATGCATACATGGATGCATGCACGCACATGCAAGAGAAAGAAGGCAGGGGACGACAGAGAAAAAATCTGTAATTATCTAAACTTTCAGCCTTTAACTTGGACCAAGAAGATACTTTTTGCTAAGTGAATAATTTGAGCTATTGTATTCAATTTGGACAAGCCACAGATGTGGGATCCTATTGGGATCCACCAAAATGCCTTGAGGATATCTTCTTTAGTGCTTACAAAGGCCCTCTGTTGCACTCTTCTTTTTTTCACCCCTAAAGGTTAGTTTTAAAGAAAATTGAAACTTGCAGGCTGCAAAGCTAAGCATCAACTTCCAGTCATGTTGATTTCTAAGAATGGCCTTGAATTGTAGATGGCCTCCTGAAGCATTTGAGAACTTAAACAGGATGAATGGCTGGAGCCCTGGGCTTTTTTTTTTTTTTTTCCCTGCAGTTATGCTTACGTCCTCAGAAGAAATGGGGAAAAATTACCTGCATAGCCTCAAGCATCCCAAGAGGCTAGGAAAGATGGCAGGGAGCATTCTCAACATGCTGGTTTTTGATAAATACAGGTAGTCCTCATTTATCAACCACAATTGGGACCGTCAACTTGGTCGTTAAGCAAAGCGGTCGCTAAGTGAAACCATGAGTGTGCTTATGATCTTCCTTCAGCTTTACAGACCTGCAAAGGTCGTAAATGCAAGGATTGGTCGCAAAGTTACTTTTTCATCACTGTTGTAACTGCGAACGGTTGCAAAGCAAGGTGGTCGCTAAACAAGGACTATCTGTGTTTTATGACTGGCCACTCTGTAACAGCCATTTTGAGAACAGGCTATTCTGCCCCTCCCCCCCGCCATTTTGAGCATCCTCTCAAGAGGTCAAATATATCCACTAGCGGCCCAAAGTAGACTTCAATAAATGTTGCCTTTTACCTATTTGTTTGGTTTCTGCTGTTGTGCCCATGCTAGTATTCCTCCTCTTGGCCAATTCCAACACTTGGCAAGAGGATCTCTTTCTCCTATTTAAAAAAGAAAGAATTTGTGTTTTTTTCCCCACTATTATTTTGATACGATTTTGCCTCTCTCTGTTTTTGTAAATGCTATATTATAAAATCACCATGCTTTTCACTGGAGATGGCATGGCTTAGGTAGACAGCTGGAATGATCTTCAGTGCTTTTCACCTACAGCTTCCACAATCCGTTGCTACTCACACTTTCTGGAACCTTGGGGAGATACCCCAAAGATGGAGCATCTCTGGGTTGCTTATCCCCGGTGCAAAATCTGGTTGAGCTGGTTTAGAGCAGATCTCCGGTTATGTTAGAGAACTCCCAAGGCCAGCTTGCTTTGACTGCAAGAGCCCAAGTTCCTGTTCTTGGATCCTGTTCCAAGAATTTAGCAAGAATGCCCTCGCTTGAAGAATTGTGACACTTGGAGAAGCGTGGCTAAGCTTGTGACCCTATTGATGAGAAAGCAAGAGCTGTACGATCATCCATCCATCCGAGCTTGCGTTGCCGCATCACCCTAGCCTGAAATGCAGGAGGGTAGTTGTGGCTCAGTTTGTGATGTGACCCCAAAACTAGGTGGTTCTGTATTAGTTCAGCCAACCCTTCCCAGTTACATTTACATATACAGTATATTCAGTCAAAGCTCATTATTCGCAGATTCTGTATTTGCAAATTCACCTACTTGCTAAAATTTATTTGTAACCCCCAAATCAATACTTGTGGCGCTTTTGCAGGCATGCACAGAGCAATGAAACACTGGAATCGCTCGATGTGCACATTCCCTGCTGAGGTTTAGTATTTGCTAATTCAGTGTTTGTGGTGACTTTACAGAACACAATTACTGAGAATAATGAGAATGGACTGTATGTGTGTATATATGTATGTATGTAAAAATAAAATTCCCTTCTCACCCCTATGGGTGGTATGTGTCTTCCTCAACCTCGGGTCCTCTACCAGAGGCCTGGGAGTTTGAGGGTTCTGTGCAGTATCTTAGCTGTTCCTAGCATCGCACTCTTCTGGATGGAGAGCTCCGATGTTGCTCCTGGGATATGTTGGAGCCACTCTCCCAGCTTAGGAGTCACAGCCCCGAGTACTCCTACCACCTCTGGGACCACTTTGGCCTTCACTTTCCACATCCTCTCTAGTTCCTCCTTCAGGTGCTGGTACTTCTCCAGCTTCTCATACTCCTTCTTCCTGATGTTGCTGTCACTTGGCACCGCTACATCTATCACCACCGCCGTCTTCTGGTCCTTGTCTACTACCACGATGTCTGGTTGATTGGCCAGTACCTGCCTGTCTGTCTGGATCTGGAAGTCCCACAGGATCTTAGCCCTGTCATTCTCCACGAGCCTCTGTGGAATCTCCCATCTGGACTTTGGAGGGTCCAGACGCTTTGGAGGGTCCAGACTGCCCATACGCTGTGCAGATGTTGCTGTACACAATGCCAGCTACTTGGTTGTGCCGTTCAGTGTATGCTGTCCCTGCCTGCATCTTACACCCTACCACTATGTGTTGGACTGTCTCTGAGGCCTCTGCACAGTCTGCACCTTGAGTCCTGTCTAGTGTGATAGACCCGCTTCTATGGATCGGGTGCTTAGTGCTTAGTGTGTGTGTGTGTGTATATGTGTGTGTGTGTATATATATATCTGTGTGTGTATATACATACATACATATTAATTTTGTAAGCTGCCCAGAGTCACCGTGTGCGAGTTGGGTGGCCTTATAAACCTGTTTAATAAATAAATAAAATAAATAAATAAATATCCATATATAGAGTACGTAAGTGTAATTGGGGAGGATTGGATGAATTGGCTTGGGGTGTCGCACTAGCCCTGCAAACTAGCGTGTTTCTTGTTCAGTCACAAACCCCCCACGTCAAGGAAACCGTACAGCATTAATTCACCAAAGTAATCGAAGCCCCCCCTTCTTCTTTTTGTTATCTGGGTTTGTTATCTCTTCCATCTTTGTTCTCTTTTGTGTTGTGTTTTCTAGGTTTCATGTTTTTCTAACCATTTGTAAAACCGCCCAGTCACCAGGAGTCGGGTAGCATATAAATGTAATAAATAAATATGTAAACAAACCACCTTTCTCTGAAGGTTCATTATCTCTGCCCTCTTTTTTTTGTGTTGTGTTTTCATGTTTTTCTAACCATCTGTAAAAGTGCCCAGAGTTGCCAGGAGTTGGGTGGCATATAAATTCAACCAACCAACCTCCTTTATATGAAGGTTCAGTATCTCTGCCATCTTTGTTCATTTTTGTGTCATGTTTTCTAGTTTTCATATTTTTTCTTTTAACAATTTGAAAACCGCCCAGAGTCGCCAGGAGGCATATACATTTAATAATTAAATAAACAAACCATCTTTCTCTGAAGGTTCGGTATCTCTGCCATCTTGGTTCGTTTTGAGGTGGTGGTTTCTTGTTTTTCTAACCATTTGTAAAACTGCCCAGCGTCACCAGGAGTTGGGCGGCACATAAATTAAATAAATAAATATGTACATAAACGAAGGAACCCCCTTTCTCTGAAGGTTGGATATCTCTGCCAGCTTTGTTCTTTTTCGGGATGGTGTTTTCTTGTTTTTCTAACCATGGCCCAGAGGGGCCAGGAGACCTATAAATGTAATAAATCAGACCCCCCAGGTTCAAGCGACCTGAGCCCACCACAGAGGGGCGAGGGGTAATCACAACCAAACCCCTTCTGACCACATCTCCCTGCCCCCCAATATTCGGGGGGCTTGGGGCAGCCCTGCCAAGGGGGATCTCCTCCCACAGCTCGGCCCAGGCGCTGCCGGACCCCTCAAGACCCCCCCGGTTGCGCCCTCCCGCCAGGGCTAAGCCGCGCTCCCTCTCGGGGCCGGGCGCGGAGGATCCGTCTCCATCCCGGGCGGCGGGGGACGCAGGGGCAGGGAGGGCAGGCCGGCCGAACCCTTCGCCGCGTGGGCGAGGGGCCGCCGCCGCTGCCGCCGGCCGGCCTTCGCCTTCTCCCTCCCACGCCTTTATTACGCGCGGCCCGGGCAGCGGCGGCGACGGCCGCCTCTTCGGCAGGGCCCCGCCTCGCTCGCTCGCTCGCTCGCCGGGAGGGGCGGCGAAGCGGCAGCAGCAGCAGCAGCAGCGGGAACAGCCACTCCGCGGCCGAGGGAGCCCGCCGCCGCTCAGCCGTCCTCCCGTCCCGTCCCGTCCCGAGGAGGCGCCCGGCCGCGCGCGTCCTCCGCAGCCTCCAGGCTCGCTCGCTCGCTCTCCCTCCGCTCGCCGGCGGCCGCCTCCTCCTCGCCTGTCCCCGCAGGGCGCCGGGCTCTCGGCCGGCGGGGCGGGGCTGGGCCTGCCTGGCCCGGCGGCGGCGGCGGCGGCGGGCAGGAGGAGGGAGAGGAGGAGGAGCCGCCGCCGCCCCGTCACTCTTGGGCCGGCTCGCCGTTTGATGGATCCCCGGATCGCCTGGTTCCAGCCAGAGCAGCTCGGCCCCTCGAACCGCCTGTGGATGCAGATCTGGGAGACCACGCAGGGGGTCCGCAACCTCTACTTCCAGCAGCAGCCGCCGCCGCCCGCCGCCCCGACCCCGGCCCCGTCCTCCTCCTCCTCCGCCTCGTCTTGCAGCAGCAGCAGCAGCTCCCCGTCGACCCCTGTGGCCGCCGCCTCGCCGCCGCCCGGCATGTCCCGCGTCCCGCGTGGCGGCGACCCGCAGCCCGACTTCCTGCCGCTGGAGAGCGCCGCCCTGCCCCCGCCGCACCGCCATCCCCCGCCGCGACGGCAGGCCTCGCCGCAGCCGCCCGCCTGGGTAGGCCGAGCCGGCGCTCAGGCGTCCCCCGCGCCGCCGGGCGCGGCCGCCGCCGCCTCTTCTTCGGCCGCCGCGGGCCCATCTCCGGCCGCTGCCGCCGCGGCCTCGACTCCCCGTGCGGCGTCCCCCGCTGCCTCGGGCGCCTCGGCCGCCGCCGCCGCCGCCGCCTCGGCCGCTAGCAACAAGAGGAAGCGCGACAACAAGGCCAGCACCTTCGGCTTCAACTGCACGCTGCTGCTGGGCCCCGCCGGGGAAAGCGCCGAGCCGGCGCCGGGGGACGGGCCCTTGGGGAGGCCACAAGCCGAGCCGGCCTACACCGGCACCCCGTGGAAGAAGACGAATTACAGCCCCGGCGTGGTGGGGTGAGGAAGGGAGCGGCGGGGGCCGGGGGGTATTCGGAGTTAGGACGGGGGGGGAGGAGTGGGAGGCCCCGTTTGGAAGCCTCTACCCCCCCAAAAAAAAGATGAAATCTGCAAAATGAGACATACTGGAAAGATTGCGTTTTAGCTTGCAAAGTGGGAGGGGGGCAGTAATGGGGAAGAGATGGGGCGGCCAGCCAAGGTTATTGCACCTTGGCCCAGAAAGGTGGGTGCTTAATGCCTTCCGGGATGGCAGTGGAGAGCCCTGGGTTCATTTCCTTTGAAAAGGGGGAGGAAGAAGGGGAATGCCTGGGATCTGCACCCAACGGCCAGGAGCTGCATGGGGTACCAGGGGTGTGTTCTGGTTCTCTCTGTCTCCTCCCTCTTGGGCCCCGCAGTGACCCCTTGGCCTTCCCTGGACATTTTTCTGGCTTGCTTTGCGGTTTCTTTCAAGATTGGAAAATGAGAGTCTCACAGCTGGATTGCAGGAGTAAGCCCCAATGGGGCATTGGGTGTAGGGTAGCCCAGATGGGAGGATGGGGGGGGGGATGCCCCCTTTGCATGCATGGATTCCAGTTGCAAGCAGGAGGATTTGGATGCCTTTTGGAAGTTATAGAGAGGCCTGTCAATTTGTAGGGGGACATTGGCAAGTATTGCTTATTGGCCAGGAGGGATTGGGGCAGAATTTGTGGTACAAAGTTAAGTTAGGCTGTGGGGTGATTTGGAATAGGCACCGAGGAATAATTCCAGGTGGCTGTACGTTGCTTTAAGAAGCGAGCCTTGCAACGTGGATCTAGCTGGTGAATATGGTGACATTTTTGTTTTATTCTGCAGTACGGTGAAGCACTTGATAAGGGATAGTCTAAGTGCCTGGCAGTCCTGGTCCAGAAGCACGTGGTCTGGGAAGAAAGGCCGGCCTGTACCTGTCAGGATGGAATGCCGCGCCACCTCCTACCTCCCCCCTTAATGTTGCTTGTGCAAAGGTGTGCTTTTACTTTTACACAGAGTTTGCATTCATATAGTGGTATTGCGTAGGTATTTCTTGGGTCACACTATTGCCATGGCTTCAGCTCTCCGCACACCGAAGAAAGGAGGGGGGATCATCAAGAAGCTTAAGCATGTTCATGCTTTTCATGGGAGGGGGAGAATTGGTGTGTACCTCCTGTATTCTGAAATAATACAGGAACAGGTCCACATATTCTACAGAAGGGCGCAGTCAGGACCGAGTCTTCTGATCTTGCAGTGCTGTCGCAGCATGTGTTTCAGCACATGGGAGTATGTGGGCAAAGAGGCATATTGCACACAGATTATACCTGATAAAGGGCATAGATTGAGACACATGGCCTGGCATTCAGTGGATGTGAGATCCTTATGCAGAAATGACCTTCTCCTTTGGCCGTTGCAAAGGTGAATTTTTATATGCTCTTCCGTGTTTCCTAACAAGAATCTTTGTCACTGTTAGTGTTACATTACGCAGGATCCCAGGGCAGAGGTGTCCTTCTGAATACAAATATACCTTTGCAGGGTGTGGAAGAAAGTCGTCTGAACAGCTGATGCACAACTCTTCCATGGCATGTTGCACTTAATTTAACAAAGGTTAAGGATAGTTAAGGATGTCTTACAATGACCTAGTTATATATCATCATTTCCTTGCTGGGTTCTCGTTCCTTCAGCAAATTACATGTTTTTTTTTCCTGTCTGTGTTAAATTTAAATTCCTCTAGAAAGAAATCATGCTCCTGGTGCATTGTCTGTTGGGATGATTTTAACAGCACCAAAATGTTATTTGATGTTGAGAGACGGAGTGGTTTCATCATGATTTTTAAAATTTGTCAATATTCTATTCAGTGGAGATTATTGGAGAGTTTCAAGGCAGCTGGTACTTTTTATCTGTGTAATTTATGTATTTTATTTTCAATTTTTAAAAACGTATCTGAACATTTCTGCAGTGTTCATCCTGAGATTTTCCCTTATTTTATAAACAACAAGCATTTACCCATCCAGTCTCCAATCAGTAGCCTATTTCACTGTATTGTGATAGGATATGATCAGGTTAATGGCATCTCATTGTCGTTAGTCTTTTCTGTTGTCCATATAACTATTCAAATGAAAGGATAGACTTCCATGTAGAAAACCACAATTTTCCTGGGGTGTTTTGTTATTTGATGCTGTTTAAATGAGTTTCAAAGTATCATTTTCTTTTAGTGTGGTCCATTTTTTTTTAATCACACAGTCTGGTTGAAATATTAAACTAAGCCATAATGTGCTGCTTTATTTTTGGCTTAACGCAATATAGGAACCCAGCATTATGGCTTCACATGTGTGAGAACCTACTGTGGTTTGTTCATTTAACAGTGGTTAAATCTTTCTGGCTTAGCATGATATGTGAATGCAACAGATGTCTAGATGTTCTCTTTGATTGGTACAGATGTCTAGGTTTGTATATAACCAGTAAGGTGGTTACTGGTTAAAGCAGAAATTTCTGACCTTGCAACTTCAGAGGATGAAAAGAGGGATGATGGAATTTACTCATACTGTTATTAGGCTACATCTGAATATGATGCTGTTGAGGGAAGTAGTGTGCAGCTAAGATAGGTTTATTTGTCAGTTAAACTTGTGAATACAGCTGTAACTAGAAATGGGCTCCTTTTAAAGGTAGCAGATCATGGTTACAATAATTTTGCTAAATTACTATTTTTGGTTGAAAGTGGGTCCACTCACATAATTTCTCTTTCTGTCAAGCCTTGTGTTGACATTTGCATTAACAACGATAAGTTAAATTATGAACTGAAAGCTTGCTGGAGAGCTTTTTAACTGACCTGAATCAGTAGAGATTGGGCATAGAATAAACTGAGTTGAAGAATGGGTTAGCCTTCGGGATAATGTAATAAAATTGTGGAACACAACCGTAATAAAATTGTGGAACACAACCTTTAAACAATTCTGAGCATAGAAAATCAATAAATGTATGGGTAGATTTACACATTGAATTAAGCCATAGTTTGCTGAATAAGCCACAGTGGCAGAGTTCAGGTGACACTTTACACTAAGTTACACTTCCTTATCTGATACTTTTTGTATGACCTGACTGACAATAGGTCTCCCAGACTTTTAGCATAGATTTTGTGTTGTTACCTGTGATCTTGTTTTTAGCGGAGGTGCCAGAAACAGGCTTTGGTAGCATGTACATCATATATCAGAATGATGTCCTATTTAACCATAATTATTTCAACTTGATCAGTAGTTGTTAAAAGTTCTTGCCTCGTCTTGAGACTGCAATTTCTCTAGTTAAGTCAGGTAAGTGTATTTTTCCCCATGGTTACAGTCAAAAGAGACTTGTTTTATATAACATATTAAGCTATGGTTTGCTTAGCTTTAGTTAATTGAATAGAACTTAAGTGCCTGGGTTTGCACAACATGTTAAACCCAAATGAGACCACATTATGGCTTAGCTTGATGTGCGATAAGAAGCTAAAAAGGTAAAGGTTCCCCCTGCACATTTGTGCAGTTGTGTTTGACTCTAGGGGCCGGTGCTCATCTCCGTTTGTTAGCCAAAGAGCCAGCGCTGTCCGAAGACGCTTCCGCGGCCATGTGGCCGCATGACGCGCGCGGAACGCTGTTACCTACCCACCGAAGTGGTACCTATTCATCTACTTGCATTTGCATGCTTTTGAATTGCTAGGTTGGCAAGAGCTGGGGCTAGTGCGGGAGCTCACTCCATCACGCAGGGCTAGGGATTCGAACCTCCGAATTTGCGATCTTCCGATCAACAAGCCTGGCGTCTTACCCACTAACAGCCATTAAAATATATCTTCTTCATACGGTTCAAAGCAATACAGTTGTAGGGTTCTGCACTATCATGTTTAATAAGAAACATTTTAAACGCTCATATCTGTTTGTACCCACTATAAAGCACTTACATGCAGTGAGTATTACTGACAATCCAGCTGTAGACAAAGTGATGGTGCTTTTTTTCACCCAGAAGTACAAAGGCTCTTCAACAGTGTTGTTCATGGTTCTTCCATTTGATTCTTGCATAATTGTCTAATCTCAGTTTTATGTTCCAAAGTGTTATAGATTAGATGTTCAGGGGGGGGGGGGGAGCGGTGTTAATTGAGTTAACACATGCAGAAACTTGTAAAAATTAATTCTAAATAGAGGCCTTGGATGACAGCACTTACATGTTACACAGTTCAGTGAAAAAAACTAATAAAGATTTCACTTTACAATAGTTCATTCTTACATTATTTAAGAGAATCTCAAAGCAACGTAGAAATGACTAATTTTTTTGAAAATCTTTCGGGTTATTTATGTACATGCAACTTCTTGGATGACTTGTGTCATCACTGTGGCTCTCTGTAGATGTGTGCAACAAATCCATTAGTAAAGAGAAAGAAAGTGTGTACACAGTGCAAGCGGTGGACCATTTCTTGCCTTAGAACCTGCATTTTAGTTTTTGACACCAAAGCAGCAGGAGGAATAAAAATCTTGAAAATGGAAATGGCAGTTGAAATAAACAAAGTGTGCATCTCCATATGCTCCAGAAGCCAGGGGGAGTTAAGTCTGGAATCACGTGGGTTTGGGTCCCTCTTACTTAAAAGCAGTAAGTCCAGTTACAGATGTCCTTGTATTAACCAACACTGTTGTACCATGCTGCATCCTGGCCATAGCTTTCTTCTAAAACAGGGCTTTCCAAAGTTTTCCCGCGGCGACACACCAACCGCCGTTGGTGTGTCGCCGCGGGAAAACCCGGAAGTGCCGCCGTTGCGGCAGCGTGCAAAACCCCGGAAGCGCTGCTGCCGCTTTCAGTTTTTGCGTGCCGCCGTTGGTGTGTCGCCGCGGGAAAACCCGGAAGCGCTGATGATGATCAGCGCTTCCGGGTTGTGTGGTGACACACCAGACTGTGTGTGGCGACACACTTTTGTGTCGCCACACACAGTTTGGAAAGCTCTGTTCTAAAAGAAGATGGATTCTTGGCAAAAAGTTCTCATTCTGTTTCCCTGGATAACCAGGTGAAGGCTTCATGACTACATTTGACTGAATGGAATGATCTTTTATTTTCTGTGGCTTAGTTTTTATTGGCTTTGCCTTGATGATGGGATAGTATTCCACTGTGGAAAACAGTGCCTCCCTAGCCCAGCTATAGATCACTAACTTCACTGTGATTCCATTTATAGACTGGGTTTGCACAGGTGTGAAGGCTTCACGTGCTCCGCAAACCCAGCCTCTTGCAGGTTAGGCAAGCCAAGCCTTAACCCAACATGTGAAGTCCATCGTAGAAGGCCCAGTTATGCTGTGAAGAAACGGTGGCATCACACCTTTTCTCTAACGCAACTTTCTTTATTATTTGGTGATTCCCAAAATAAAATGGTGTCACAGATCCAGGGCCAACTTTGTAAACTTGGCTATATTTTTATGGAGGAAGCATGCTAAAAATAAATAAAAAAAAGATGGCCACTCCCCCATGGATATCTCAACAGAGGGTGTGAATTATTTTTTCACATCATGTTTCAAGAGAATCTTGCAATGCCAAGGAAGCGAAAGTATGTACTATTAATGTTCTACTAGGTGTGTTTCAGAGAACTTGGGATTTAATATTGTGCCAGTCCTCATTTAACAATGTTGTTTTGCTGATGGAATATTTATCATAACTTTGGCTCTTGTAGGTATACAGGGAAGTACAGAGTTAGTACTTGAATCTTGTTCTGGACAGTAATCTGTGAGCTTGCTTTAAAATTTGCCTCACTGAAGTATCCTTTTCATGACATTTCCACTGAACAACTGCATCTCTCCTGCATCTTCTTAGATTCTCCTGTTCTTGCTATAAATTGGAAGGTGGTATTTCACTTTGTTCCTGTATCCAGTTCTTTATCCACTGAACAATCCTGTGTTCACTTCTTTATCCACTGAATGGTTTGTCTCTAACATAATTGAGAGGTTTCAGACTTCAAGTCTCTAAAAGCATTGTAGAACTTTAAGGTGGTGTTTTTTTCTTCTCTCTATATTTCCAGTTTGTTACTGGTTTGATTTTTAAAAATAACTGGATGAACATGACTTGGTACAGAGAAATTTGGCTTGTTGGCAACCTATATTTCCCACAGTGAAAGGAGCTAGGGTGGAATTGATACTCAAAACATTCAGCCACATGAATCCCTTGTTAGTATTGGCCCAAAGACAGTAGTGGGATTCCTGAATAATGATTCTATTATAAGTGGTCTCTGTAGTCAGAGGGATAACAGGTAAGCTGCAGAATTTAACCTGTCTTACCTGGAATCTTTCATGGTCCCAATTTTGAACAGGGTCTGAAATAAAATCAAATGCTTCCTTTCTATTTTTCAGACGTTTCTGCTAGCTAAGCAAGAAATGGCAATAAGAGATTTCCAAGCTTGGATTAGTTGGTTTAATGTAGAAAAGATAAGTCATTATGAAAGAACTCCAGTGAGTGCTGTGAATCTGCATGAAGAAGAACTGTTCAAATTATTGCAGTTTCTCCCACCTGTATGATGTAAAGGGCTAGAAACCAATCTCTTTGGGCAGAAGTGACCGTTTCTACCTGCTTCTTGTTTTGATTCAGGCTGATCTGGTATTAGGTTTTTGCTTGTGACTATCTGAAAACTGGCTCTCACACCTGTGGTCTCTCTTCCAATGTGTCTCTTACTTCTTCCTGTATATTAAAATAATATAGAATCTATCATTAACAAGATGACGAACTCATCGCATTTCAGATCAAGGCAAACAAGCATGTAGTTATACTAGATTTTCTTAGTTGCTGCTTCAAGCAGTGTAGTATATAGAAAATGAGGATGACCGGTGATTTGTTAATGTTCCTGTATGAAATGATACAAATAGAAATTTGCAATCACACTAGTGAGGAGATGGGTGATGAGTGGTCATGCTGTGTTAAATCCTCGAAAATGTGCCTGAATTCTAGTCCTCGGAATCTAAAAGTAGGGTGCTAAGGTCAAGTGCCCAGATCTTTTTTATTTATTTTTCAGGAATCTTCTGTCTACCACTAAAGGGGAGAGTAGAAGTTAGATCTGGATTTATTGGCTGATCTCTGGATGATTTGCAGTAAATTGGCACGGATAACTGACCCCAGCCGCTTAAGAATAGCAGCAGCCAAATGAGATATGCGTAAATCTTCCACCTCTCCCTTCCTAAATCACATCACTGAGATGAAGAAATAAATCTGGTAGTCAGGAGTAAATTCTGTTTTTCGTTTTTTGAAGGACCGCGGGGCTGACCATGCTTTAATCCTAAGAGTATGTCTCTCATATTAGGCTCCAGTTGGTATGCATGATCTGCATCTTGCAGCCAAAATTAAAATACATTCTGCAAGCCAGAAGATGCCCATTCTGTCTTGTCATGACTAGTCTTCAGTGTTCCCTGGTTGTTGTGGAGCAGTTGTATCGTCTAGAGCAGGGTTTGGGATCTGCAGTCCACAAAAGGGAACTGCAACTCCCAGGTTCACCTCACCGCTGGCACCTCTGCTGGAACTATTAGAGATGGGGTTGGTCAACGTGGTGCGGGGTGCAGGTTTTCCATTGCCAGCCTACAAATTGTGTATTTCCTGCCTTCTGGCTGAACTATCTTTCTCTCTGGGCAGGGGAGAGGATGCTGGCCCTGCTGTTTATCTCTGATAGTTGCCTTTTCTCTTTCTGACAGAGTTCCATTTATGCCTATAGCCCCATGCTTGTTCTTGGGAATGCTATAAAAGGGGTTTGTGTGTAAAACGTTTTTCTCACTTCAGTCTGTCAATCTGTAACTCTGACTTTAAGAGGGTGAAAGGGCAGGGCCATTAGCCAAGGAAGCAGAATAGCTGCTTTGTTCCCAGCTCCTCTGATGTCCTAGGATGCTACCCTTTCCTTCATTTCAGGACCCTTTGTAAAGTCCTTTTTAATCCTTGCAGCTTCACTATAGAAGTGAAACCCTGATTGTTCCTGTTGGGTAGATGGCAAGCTGATGTTAACAGTTAGCAACACATCCATGGCAAAGACAGGAAGGCCTCCGCCCTCCCAGATTGAAGTTCACACAGCCTCTCCGTTCCCTTGTATTGACTCCTGGTCTCTACTCAGCCTTTGACCTTGTTGTGTAAGATTACATAACTCTGCGGGTGTGATTTCTTATTCTTTTGTTATGATCGTTATTGTAATTATCTTTTGGAAATTACTGTGGCAGGTTTTAATGACACTGAGAATAATTTAGTTTTTCTTCATGTCTCTTTAAACTTTTTAAAGGAATTGAGACACAGTTGTGGCACTTCCAATATTCCCGTGTTTAATAACGTCCCAAGAAATGCAGACAGAACATCAGCTCATCCCTCAGGATTCCCACCTATCCATGCGCTTTTGCACAGCTTTGAGCGGCAACTCACAAGTGAATTTTATGGTCATTCATTGCCTTGGGGTTTTCAGCAACACTTGGCCATTTTCAGCTTTCATAACATTTCCTCAGATTAAACATTTGTCTTATTTCTCTTTCTTCCCAAAGAACTTGGCCTGGTAAGAATGTCAAACTCTGCCAGCTTGACCTGCCAAGCAACTCTTTGAGCTGTGTTGTTTTCTAATCCTTGCATCCCCAGGAATGGAAAAAGCTATTGCTAAATTACCTTCTCAGGTCTTTGAAAGAAAAACAGCTATCAGTCTGAAAGTCTGCAGTAACATTAAGGGGCTTGCTTGAATATTTAACTATCAAAGGTATACCAGATCATTGAAGAAATTACTTACTCCCAAATTCAAGGTGCTGGACCATTGTGTTCAATAATATTGTCCTTGGTAATGAAATAAAATAGTGAAGTTGAAGAGCCGTTAGGTTAACATACAGAGTTGAATATCAATAATTTTTCATAAACTTTTAGAAGTATACGTTAGAATTTATACATTCTATTTGTCCTAAAATAAAATACGTTGATATGTCAGAGTTAATTTTTGATACTGAAGTTGATCCATATATTCTTGTACCTAAAAAATATTACTGTCTGAGGCTCTTAGGAATTCAACATTCTTTTATACCATCATAAAATATTTAGGTGGCAAGTCTTGCTGTACAGATGTGATTGAACTCATCAACACCGGTATTGCATTTTTAGCACCTATATAACCAGTAGCCTGGTTTTTCTCCAACTTTGCAAATCTAGTGCTAATAATAATTGTTGAAATATGGTATATTATTCTATTGCCACGGTTGCATACAGCATTAGTGATGATACAACTATTTGGACAGGACTTTGTTGTTATATGATCATCAGTTATTACTAGAACAGATTCTTCATCTACTTATATTTGTAGAGAGATTGACTGATTAAAATTCTGTAGTGGTTAGCCCACTACAGAATATATGGGGGATAAGCTTCTATTTGTGCTTAAGGTTTGTTTTTAAAATAGATACTTGTCTTGAAGTGAATTGAGTGTAAGAATTTTCTCAGCAACTTGGTTTGAGTTGAAGGGGTTATCTCCACCATGGTTATTAACAAAACACTACATATTGGTTGAAGAACACATATTGATGATTTGTGCTATGTAGATTAACTGAAGTGACAGAAGAATTGAGATTTAAAATAGTCTTGGAATTGTCTATCTGAGTTCTATGCAGGAGAAAAGCCTGGGCCCTCTCTGTTGAACCAGAAGATACTTGATTCTGATGTAATGACATTTAGTTCTGATTTGGGGCCAAGTTAGAAATGGTGAAGTAACCTTGTATATTGCATCTGTGTGTCTGCCAGTTCACATACAAAGCAAATGAGTGTGTGTGACTATTTTTCTTGTAAAATAGAGTATTAGAGAAACAGATGAATCTCCTGCCTTTTTGTACTGAATCAAGTTCATTTTTCCTCAAACTCACTTTTGGGCAGAGAGAAAAACACTTAATGTTTACACATTGCACCAGGTGTTAATATAGTTTGGTTGTGGTTTAGCTTGTTGTTTGAATCCAGCCACTGAGGTTGATATATTTACTGTGTTGTGTGAACCTAGCCAATGGTGGCTTAAGCAATATATAGTTTTATAAACTGGCATAGTATACTAAGTCTTTAAACTATGGTTTGCAACCACAAGTGGCTAGGTTCCCTCAGCACACTAAGCTAAATCTACCAAATCACATGGTTTAGGGAAATGTGTTAATTCAGTCATAATCTTAATTTTTTTTAACATACTGTGTTACGTATTTGAGATGTACTGAGGTGCTTAAATTACAAACTTTTTAAAAATAATCCAATATACTTTGAGAAAATGTTAAAAACTAGTACTAAAGTGTTTTATCAAGAGTTTGTATAAAACAATATGAAAGTATTTTAGAATTATTGTATTTGAGTTTCTAAAATCATTCAAGTCAGAGTGATCATGTGAAATTTTTAGAAATAACTTTATCTAGTTTTCTCGAATTCTTTTAATTTTGTTGGCCTAGGAAAATATTGAGATGGTGCACATCTGGTTGCTGTGTTCACAACATGTTTGCCTACTTAAGATGTTACTCCAACTTGCTGCTTCCTACTGCTGTACGCAATTCAGAAATTTTGTGTGAATTTAACCAAAATGGGCAGTTCAGCAAATTGATGTCATCCTTTCCCCCCCAGTCAGCTACCACAAAGAATATCAGAACAGCTAAAGTTGTAAAAACTTAGTTTGGTACTTGGAATTACTATATTAGGCACATTTGTGGCTTAATATTTTCCTGGATTGTATGTAACAGTTCTGTGGACTCAAGCTTTGACCCGTTCCCATATGTTTAATACTATAGCCCGTTTGCTAAATTTAAAAAAAAATAATGAAGTGAGGAGAATATGAGGTTCAGACTTAGAATATATGACCCTCTTCCCCCTTCAGCAAAGTTAGTTGTGTTTGGAGACTTGCATAGTATGCTAAATGACATCCACTTGATCATATTTCATAACTTTATTTTTAAACATACTTGCCCCAATATGATCTGGGTTAGAATTGGCATTACCCTGTTCAACATTGGATATAAGAATGTACTAGAAAAATGACCTCCTTCGCCAAAAAGGTTAGTAAAGATTGGTGGCTTTTGGATACATTCCCAGTAGACATGAGATTCAGACTTGCTTTGTTTCCTAATTTTTTCATCCTTCAGGTTGACTTTAGGCAATTGCTGGGTGCTTCTCAAGGAAATGCAGGTAAGGGCAGGAGTAAACAGTCTGGCTGCTGTATAGTGGTAGAAGGACGGATTGGGGAAGAATACTACACTGCACGTGTACACTTGCGGTCCTTCAGACGTTGCTGAACTAGAGTTGCGAATACTTTCTTTGGGACAAATCACTGGAGGGGATGGTGGCCATCTAGTTTAGAGCAGGCTTGGGAGAAGCTAATCATTTAGATGCATTTCAGCCTGGCTTCAGGTCTTGATATTGCCCAGAAATAGCCTTAGTTGCCCCGATTGACGACCTTTATGAAGAGAGACCTGGCTGTGTTGACTTCTGTTAGGCCTCTCAGCAGCCTTTGATATCATTGATCAGGGGATATTACTGAAGCAGCTCTGTAGGTTCGGAATGGTAGGGCCTGTGTTACAGTGGCTCCATTCTATCTACAGGAGGGGTGAGGTTTCATTGGGGTCTGCCCTTTCATTCTTGCTGTTCAGTATCTACATGAAGCTGCCTGGGACAGTTACCCGGAGATCTGGGTTTCGAACGTTCAGTCTCTCCTTTTCATCTGAGCCAGGAGAGGCTGTGCAGGTGCTGGACAGTTGCTTGAAATACAGGATGGACTGGATGGGAGTCAAGAAGCTGAAGCTGAATCCAGATAAGATGGAGCTGTTGCAGACAGATGGGTATTATACTGAGATTTAGGAAGATGGCCTGTGTTGGGTGAGGTAGCACTTCAGAGAAACAGGAGCATAGGTTCTCCAAAGCTTGCTTCTCCTCCTAACCAGAGGTACAACTGGCCTTGGGCAGTGAGCATGAATGTTCATCGAAGAGAACATTTGTAGCTCCGGGTTGAACTGTGGAGTCCTTGGTGCTCTCTGAGCCTTGTTGTTTTCTTGCAAACGTTTCATTGCCAAGCTAGGCAACATCTTCAGTGCGAAAAGGGAGTGGGACTTGCTCTCTGTTTATATACCCTGGCTTGTCCTGCCTGTGTTGGAGGGGGTGTTGTACTCTCCTTGGTAGTTCCTTGATTGGGTTGTTGTTTGCTGCTTGGTTGATTGACTGAGTTAATAGTTCCTTGATTAGGGTCTATTGTGTTGTTTGATTGCTCCTCTGGTGCTAATCTTGGTGTTAATCTTTGCCTATCTGGTTGTTGATTGCTGGCAAGGAGGTGTTCTGGTCTTCTGGCTTTTCTGTTATCTCTTATGAATATTCCTCTTTGGCTGCTACGCCAGCTATTACATTACCTGGACCAAGATAGCCCAATCTAGGCTGTTACAACCTCTCAAATTACTGCGAAGCACTCTACTGGAATATGGTCCTGATGCTATAAGTGATATCCAGCACAGCTGGCTGATTGTTAAGTGGGTAGTTAAATAGGGACACATAACGCTAGTCCTAAAAGCAATATCATAGCTTTCTGGGAGCTGCTGGTGTTGAGGTCCTTAGGGATTTCATTCTCACAGTGAAGTCTCCAGAAGCAGGGCCTTTTTAGTGACACCGCCCCAATTATGAAACTCGCTCCCAAGAGACGTTTAACTGGCCTCCACCCTGTCTCCTGTTAGATAACAGTGGAAGATAGGTCCATTCACCCAGCTGTTTATATAATAGCAACTATTCTAGGATCTGACTGCTGTTATTTGTTTTGCTTTCCTATTTGGTTTCCTTTAAGACACACATAGACACAGTAGTCTACCCCAGGCTGCTCTGGGAAAAAGGGCAGAATAAAAACACTAACTCTCAGGCAATGCTGCCTTCCCAGCCAGTAGTGATGGATGCTGCTCCCTCAGGTGAGGGTGGAGAAGACTGCGCACACGGCATGTTGCAGAAACGGGAAACCTGGATTTGTGGGCACCAGTGGAGTCCTGCGGGCATTTCATTTGGGCCCACTGGGCTGTCGTCCTCATCGAAGGCCATATATTTTTGCTTTTGAATGAATTAATGAGAAGCTGGCATGTTGCAAAAGTCACTCTGTGCTCTCATCTCTGTCTCTAGGCACATATTTGGGTCTTGCTTAGGCCCCCAAAGTATTCTTAGGAAAGAAAAATGGAGGAGCAGCTGCCCCACAGTGCCGCCTCTGGAATTGTGCCCTCTTTCTGCAGGAAAGCAAAGTGGGAAGGTTAGAAGTGTTGGAAGGGGGCCTAGAAAGAGTGGGAGGGAGGGAGCAACTTCATCTGCCTAAATGCCTATAAATGAGTATTTTGTGACTGGGCCCAACTATGCCGTCAGTCATATTATGGGGTACATGCGACATGCCACTGAAATTCTACCAAGAGCCAGTGTAACATAGGACTTCAGGCTTTAAACTGGGTCAGGCCCATCCGTGAAAGCTCACTTTGAGCCAGTTGCTCTCCCTTAGCCTGTTCTACCTCACAGGATTGTTGTTGTTGGGATAAAGTGACTCGAGATCTTCGTGTAAGAAGAAAGGGTAGTATGAAAATCTAAAAGTAAATACCTTAGATGCCCACAGGCCCAGGAAGGTTGCCTTTCAAATGTGTGAGTCTCTAAGGTAAGGTTTCCCCTTCCAGTCGTTTCCGGCTCTAGGTAGCGGCGCTCATCTCCGATTCTCAGCTAAGGGAGCCAGCGGTGTCCATAGACACTTCCGTGGTCATGTGGCCACCATGACTAAATGCCAAGGCGCACGGAACGCTGTTACCTTCCCACCGGAGTGGTATCTATTTATCTACTTGTATTTTTACATGCTTTCGAACTGCTAGGTTGGCAGGAGCTGGGTGAGAACGGGAGCTCACCCCATTACGCAGTGCTTCTGGGTCTCGACCTGCCGTCCTTTCGTTTGACAGTCGGCAGTCTTAACCATTACGCCACCGTGCCGGCCATTGTGAGTCCATAGCACATATTCATTCATTCATTCAATCAATCAATTTATCTGGCCGCCCACTTGCCCAGGGAGTATTAAAAGTTTGTGGCACAAAATATGATCAGTTGGGCAATGGGAGAAACTGGTTTCTAGTCCATAAACCAGTCCCCGATTAAACTTTTGATTGATTGATTGATTGATTGATTAATTAATTAATTAAAATCTTGGCTTGCTGTCTCATAAATGAGTGAAAGGATGGGATTCACCAAGTTAGGAGAGAGGAGCACAGTGAAGCCTTTGCATGCTTTGTGAAGCTAAAATTAGCTTAAGCTTGAATTGATCTGGGGAAAAAGCAGGCCTTCGCGCTTTAGTCCACCATCCATAGAACAGTATTATATAAATTGGGCACTTTTTGTAAAAGTAGTTCATCTGGCAGAGCTAGAAACCATTGAGTACTCTTAGGAGTTTTGAATGTGTAGATAGGAACAGATTTATGGAGGGTCACCATCGCATTGTCTAAAACAGTGTTTCTCAACCTTGGCAACTTCAAGCTGTGTGGACTTCAACTCCCAGAATTCCCCAGCCAGCATGGCTGGCTGGGGAATTCTGGGAGTTGAAGTCCACACAGCTTGGAGTTGCCAAGGTCAAGAAACACTGGTCTAGATACAGTTTTGCTGTTTGTCTAAGGCCTGCTATACATCATGAGAGAGAGACAGACAGATTCCTTTTCCCCACCAACAAGAGTGTTCAAAACAAACACTTGTAATTATGTAACCGTATAATGTATCTCAGAACACATCATAAATGTAACCAAGGGCAGGTTGGCCTTTTGTACCTTGACTGCATTTACCGGGCCGTTAATATTAACTATTAATGTCAACATGGTGTGCCATTGATATTCTGGGGCTTTCAAGGGAGAGGGGCAGCGTTTTGCTGGCATTCAGGCCTTTCCTCTGGATGCCACCCTTGTTGGCTCTTCCCTTCCGCAGCCTGGAATGGTTGGGGGCCACGCTTAACTGCTCTGTATAATCTGCTAGTTCCATCGTAATCAACAAGAGGGTCTTCCACACGTTTCACTGCTGGGTCTGAAGTTTTCCATGTCCTCCCTCTTGCTTTTTCACCATCAGTTGTTTGTATCTAAATCTGTCAGCTCTTCGAGGTAGATCAGGTCAGGAGACAGGCTCCCACAAGAAATGCTAGAACTCTGCTTTATTGATAAAGCAATAATAATAATAATAATAATAATAATAACAACAACAACAACAACAACAACAACAACAACAACAACAATCCTGAAAGCCTGACAGCATTTCCCCTTCCCTTCTTTTTACACCAAAGAGAATCAAGACAATCTTGAGCTTCTTTCTCACCCTTTCCTTTTTTCTTGGGCAACTTATTTTCTTCAAGGCCGTCTCCGTACCCCTCTACAATACCTCCCGGCTGCCTTCCAGCCTCTCACCCCAATTCTTCTTCCCTTGGGCCCCTTTCTGTGCAGCAGAACAGATTGCCAGAGAGAATTTGTGGGTGGCAAAAGTATTAAACAGCGTTTCTCTCTTGCTAATGTCTCATGAGGCTCACACTGGCTTGGGACTTCCTTCTGGGCCCTTGGCTGCATTTTTATAGGATGGAAATTTAAAAACTCCTGTGTGCAGCACTCCGATCTCCCATTGAATTTGACTAAAATGATTTCTGAGTAAGCATGCATAAAGCCACAGTTAAAGCTTTTTAAAAAAAACCCTCTTTTTTGCATTATTATGTAACGTTGCTAACTCATCACTGTTCTTTTTCAGCCTTCACGAAGAAATCAATGACTTCTACAAGTACATGTCTCCTAGACCTGAGGAAGAAAGAATGCGCATGGAGGTGGTGAATAGGATAGAAAACGTGATAAAGGAACTCTGGCCCAGTGCAGATGTAAGTTTAGCCACTGAAAGTGGCTGAGGATGCTGGTGTTTCTTGCCCAACGGCGGCCTGCTTGTAGAATTTAGATGCGTGTTCAATGGTATTGAAGACAGAAACTCCACAATTCTGCAGTTAGAAAAAGGAAATCTTGCACCAAAATGATGCCGTCCTAGTGTATGGTTGCATGGCTTCAGTTGGGTATGGTTTGTGTTTCAGCATCTTTGCATTTTCATCTCAGTCTCCCTGGCCAAAGGAATCAGCAGGAACTTGAGAGGAGCAAATGCCATTGATAATGGAACCTCCAGGTTTCCTTGTCCAATTAATCTGCAAGATTTATGCCCTAAACCAGTATTTCTCAGCCTTGGCAATTTTAAGATGTGTGGATTTCAACTCCCAGAATTCCCCCAGCCAGAGTTGAAAGTCCACACACCTTAAAATTGCCAAGGTTGAGAAACACTGCACTAAACTGTTACGTATCCTAGATCGACCAGTCTGTTTCGACTTTCAGATTCCATTTCCTGGCTTGTAGGTAGCATTCCTGACTGGTCCTTCCCCTCGACTGTTAAGTGCATGGGAGGGATACCAAAGGAAGTGAAGTGAAGGGAGTTGGAAGTCCCCCAACATAACGTTAAAGCAAACGCATTACTGACATTTTTGGCTCTGGTGAGCTTTGGAGTCAGATCAGCAACTAAAATAATTTGCAAAAGGGCAACGTTCAAACCATGTACGCAAAGTTCAGAGGTCACGAAGTACTTCTTTGCTTTAAGTTAGAACCTGCATAGGTTGAACCTTTCTGAAAAACTCAGCGAGGGGCTAACGAACCAAATCTCCTAAACATTGGGAAGGGCACTGGCATGGATATGCTATTCTTTCCATTCCCTCCAGCTGCATTTGTGCCATGAATCTAAATCCGAAAGCAAAAAGATTTGTCATCTGTTTACATTCTGTAGAAAATGTCCATTGGCAGGTTCATCGTAATTCATATGAAAAGTTAGGGTCCTTAAAAAAAAGGGTTCTTAAAAAAAGGATCCTGCAAGAATGTGTACGCGCATAGCATTTTGAAGGAAACGATAAAGAAGAATTGGCATTCAGCACGCTTTTCTTAAACTATTTATAGAAGCCAGCAATTGTGTCATTTGCTCTGTTACTCCAGGGAATGTGCTTAGACACAAACATTCCTAGTAAGTGAGAACTGTTCTTGGCATCAAGCAGGCTTCACCATTAGGGTGACTGCGAGAGGCTTTAATTATCCTGGAGTTGGGAAAGCGCAGCTGCTGAGAAAAGGAAGCGACTTAGATCACTTTTGAAAAAGACAGTAAGCCTTGTTAAAAAGAAAGAACAGCATGCAGTTCTCGTTAGTGTGAAACTTTCTTGAATAGGTCGCCTGGGTGGGATCTGCACATCTGAAAATGATCCTTTAACATTATCTGGAAGGTGCTTGTCCCAGTGATTCTGTCCCACGTCCATCATAAGATAAGAAATTAAGGAGCTTCAGACAAGCGGTAGCCGGAGATTTTGCTAGGATTAGTGAAAGCTCCTGCAACTGTAAAGGCTGCCTGCAAATATTAGAAAGCTCTCTGCTAACATTAGTACAAAGCCTGGCTTAGTAGCAAACGTACCCATGAGTGGATGCAGCTAAGAAGGCTGTGCAGAATGTCTGAATTCAGGACTCTGGGTCTGCTCTCCTACAACAGGGGTGGGCAACGTCAGGCCCGGGGGCCGTATAAGGCCCACGGGGCTCCCGCCTAAGGCCCGCGGGGCTCCCGCCCGCAAACCCCACCCCTTCCACGCAATTGGTTCCCGCCCACAAACCCTGCCCCCCAGTGCTTGTGATTGGCTCCCGCCCACAAACTCCAGCCCCCGGTCCGCGGAAATCCCAGAAACCCCACCCCCCGCCCCCCAGTTATAAATATCCAAATGGCCCTTGGCAGAAAAAAGGTTCCCCACCCCTGTCCTACAACAAGTGGATAATTAAGCGAAGCCATGGATAAACTTAAAATAAATAATGGCTTCATTCTTTGGTTTCTTCTTCTTGTCAGATAAAGCCAGAAACCCACATTCAGACATCATATTGAATGTCTGCTTTCTTATGGCTTAGCTTGATCTATAGATTAATCCTATATTCTGGATAATACAAGGGTCCCTCCTTGTGGGGGAGATGGGCGGGATATAAATGTAATAAATAAACAAACAAACAAACAAACAAACAAACTCCTAAAATCTGCCAGTTGAGGGCAGCAACAGTCTGCATTACTGCTCATTCCTTGCAATTATGATGAGGGGCTTTAATTTGTGTGTTTGGCTTTTCTTCTCCCCCAGGTGCAGATATTTGGAAGTTTTAAGACTGGTTTATATTTACCCACTAGGTTAGTAATTTTTATTTATTATGTTTATATGTTATCTTTCCTCCAAGCAGCTCAGCGTACAAGTAGTCCTTGTTTAGCGACTACCTCATTTAGTGATCATTCCCAGTTATTACGGTGATGAAAAAGGAATTCCAATCCTTTTGCGACCAATCCTTTTGCGACCAATCCTCACATTTATGACTTTCACAGGTCTGTAAAGCAAAGGAAAGCTGAAGTAAGAGCGTAAGCACCGTCATGGTTTCACTTAGCGACCACTTTGCTTAATGACTGAGTTGCTGGTCTCGATTGTGGTCGCTAAACGAGGACTACCTCTACTTGCCCCCCCCCCATCTGCCCTCTCCCCATTCCCATTTTATCCCCCAGGTTAACTCATTCTGACAACATTTGACTGGAATAAAGTGGAAATGAGTATTTGCGGGTTGGGAAAAGCCCTTGGCTGACAAAGCCTGAGATCATCACCTGCCAGAATTACCCATCTAAGATGGGGTGACCCACTAACATTTCCGTAACTCAGTGACCAGGAAATCGCATTCATTAATTGCTGAAGGGTATCTGAAGTATGTGTCCCTGGCAAGAAAGCTCTGAGTCTTCTGTATGAGAGTATAGCCTGGTTCTGATGCAGAAATCTATCCATCCTGATTCTGAAATGCATTTTCTTTAGAGGGAATGATGTGTTAATCTGCCGCCTTCTCGTTCCAGTGATATTGACTTAGTTGTGTTTGGAAAATGGGAGACCTTGCCACTGTGGACCCTGGAAGAGGCACTCCGGAAGCACAATGTGGCAGATAAAGGTTCAGTAAAGGTTTTAGATAAAGCAACTGTAAGTTACATTTCTTGTTCTTTTTGTGCCCGTAGTGTGTGAGCGGTTCAAGTCAGATCAGTCGATTACTGTGGATCTTCTACCACGCAAATGAATAGTGGAAATACAGTGAAAATAATTTTAAAAATGTCTTTGTGTTGGTGTTTCTCATGTAGCTGTATGTTCTGTCTGACAGAGCAAGCCGGATCATCTGAAACCATTTGAGTGTTATGTAATTTATTCGTTAGATTTCTATCCTGCCTTTCATTCAGGAGGTCAAGGTGGTATAGACATGCTTCCTCCTTCCATTTTTCCCCCAAAACAGCAACCTTCTGAGATACAGTGGGGCGAAAAAGTATTTAGTCAGCCACCAATTGTGCAAGTTCTCCCACTTAAAAAGATGAGAGAGGCCTGTAATTGACATCATAGGTAGACCTCAACTATGAGAGACAAAATGAGAAAACAAATCCAGAAAATAAGTATTTGGTCAATATCAAAAGTTCATCTCAATACTTTGTTATATATCCTTTGTTGGCAGTGACAGAGGTCAAACGTTTTCTGTAAGTCTTCACAAGGTTGGCACACACTGTTGCTGGTATGTTGGCCCATTCCTCCATGCAGATCTCCTCTAGAGCAGTGATGTTTTGGGGCTGTCGCTGGGCAACACGGACTTTCAACTCCCTCCAAAGGTTTTCTATGGGATTGAGATCTGGAGACTGCTTCCTCCTTCCGTTTTCCCCCCAAAACAGCAACCTTCTGAGATAGGTGGAGCTCGAAGCTGAGGCTAATATAAACCCTGGGTCTAGACTTCAGACGCTATGAATGTATGTTTTTTTAATCATTATTAAAGGGGTTATATTTCCACTGTTTCTTACATGTGGACTTAATTCAAGACAGTCCTTTTCCCCCAAAAAAAGTAACCTGTCAAACATCTCTGCAACATTGTAGTAAAACCTCAGTTTAACAGACCCCCATTTAACAGACTTCAGGTGCTACTGTCCAAATCTGCTTTAACCCTGAAATAATGGACAGGTCTGTTGTTTCAGGGTCTGTCCCAACAATTGACGTTATTTGCATCAAGTTATGTCATGTGTGTAATTATATAATTGATGGTTTTACATCATTTGTCTCAATTTGTCATTTGACGTGAACTGATGTGCATGATGTAAAGAGGGAAGCTGCATAACTATTTCAGTGATGTAAATTACATCAGTAAATATGGATTTAACAGGCACCCATTCCCTCTGTTAAAATAAGGTTATAACTTCTTGCTTTTTTGAAATGTCACTTGTTTTTCATTAATGGCATTTGCATGAAGAATAGTTAAGGTCTGTAATGTTTTGTTTTCCCCTATTATCTGTTCATGTTTAAAAGCAGATGTTTTCAGTTTGGAATTGTATCTCATATCTCAGCTTTGTATAAATGACCTCTTTATGCAACAGATAGGGAATTAAGTTTGAATTTGTAATTCAGTTCAAAGAGTTAGTTGTATAGAAGTATGTATCTGTTTACATAAAAGTCAGCTGAATTTTCAAATTGACTCATGGTGCAAGATTCTGTTCAGTATGTTGAATTGAGTTGGTAGTTCAGTTAGAAGAACTGATTCAGTCAAATTGTCCTCAAATCAAAGGATTTGAATTGAAGCCTCACAAGTCTTGGCAGCAAAAGGTTGAATTCCCTAAATTCTGAGTGGTTCAATTTTAAATGTTTTTGTACTGAACTAAGACTACAGGTAGTTCTCACTTAACGACCATTCGTTTAGTGATGGTTCGGATTTACGACAGTGCTGGACAAACCAACTTGCGACTGGTCCTCACACTTACAACCGTCACAGCGTCCGTCCCCCCCATCACATAATTACAATTCGGTGCTTGGCACCGGTTCACATTTCTGACTGTCGCAGCATCCCATGGTCACATGATCACGGTTTTCGACCTCCCCTGGCTGGCTTCTGGCAAGCAAAAATCAATGGGGAACCGTGTGATTCACTTAATGACCATGTGGTTCACTTAAAACCCACGGGAAGCGCCACAAAAAAGGTCATAAAATCGGGTTGGATTCGCTTAATGACTGCTTCGCTTAGCAGCTGAAATTCTGGTCCCAATTGTAGTCGTTAAGCAAGGACTACCTGTAAATCTATACCTAGAAAAGCTTTTTTAAAAAAGAGAAACATGCTGTTTTCCTCTTTCCTCAGGTACCTATCATTAAACTGACTGACTCCTTTACTGAAGTAAAAGTTGATATCAGCTTTAATGTACAAAATGGGGTAAAAGCTGCCTATCTCATCAGAGATTTTATCAAGGTCAGGTTATGGCGAATGTAAAATTTGTTTTCCCTTTATATAAAATGCTCACGTTGTAATTTGCAGGTGACTTGGTGAAGGTAACAACAGATGTGAACATGTTTTTGAGAATTCCTCCTCTGATGCTCACCTTCTTTTATTTAATTGGGTTTGTATTCCCGATCGGGAAAGTCCGCAAGGAATGCTAAACTGTATGCTTGTGCTCACCTGGATGAGCAGGATATAACCCAAGCAAAACCTTAAGCTCTCCCTCCCTCTCTCCTCGCCCCCCCCCAAAATATTTGGGGAAAAGTGTAAAATAGGGGTCATTCAGTCATTCGCTGGTCTGCTAAAGACATTTGACTTGTTCAGTCAATTTGTAAAGAAGCCACTACCAACCCGGGTTTGCTTTGCTCTCACAGTGACAACCAAGGGTTTATTTCAAGCCACAGTGCCTAGTTAAGTTCATAATGTAACTGCTAATTCTTAACTTAATCCTACTGTATTTCTCCTTGTAGAACAGGACTTTGGGGTGGGGTGGGGTGGGGTGGAAGAAGTTTGGACCTGGCACTTTGCACAACCTCCTTTTGATTTGTACACATCATGATACTCTCAATATACCGGCAGTCACTAAATCATTAACCAAGTTAATGGCTGCTGTCTTTGAAGTCCTGTAGCTAGTTAGCTTACTTATTCATTTTTTAACATATTTATATACTGCATGCTCCCAGCAAAGCCACCTTTTGGGCAGTTCCCTTCAACAACTCTTAAGGAATTATTCTAGAGGGCATATGGCAACTTGGGTATAATACATAAAAGTAAATAGAATTAAGGAAGGAAGGAAGGAAGGAAGGAAGGAAGGAAGGAAGGAAGGAAGGAAGGAAGGAAGGAAGGAAGGAAGGAAATCTCATTTAAAACCTGAGTGAAAAGATGGAGGGGAAACAGTGGAAGAAACGGGTAAAAGTTGGTTTATATGTTGGTAACTGCTTGAGTACCCATTATCTCTCTTCTTTCTTTAATGAGGCAAAAAAGAAACAGTAATAAAGCACACATGCTTTTACTTGATTTGAGATGTGAGGTGAAGAACCTATAAATGGAGGCAATTCCTGTTATATCTAAATAGTCATGTGCCAAAGCTAGTATTTGACTTTTCAGGTTACATTTTCCTAGTTTGCAAGTTCTAAAAAGTAGGCGATATTGAAATAATAATAACAACAACAACAACAACATCCAGCTTGCAGGCACAGTGTTACTGTATGAAGTATCCTTCCTTCCTCCTAAGATGATCAGAGTGCCCAGCCTTCTGGGAAAAGTCTTAAACTAGGAAACACTCAGAGCAGCACCTTTGAGAAACCCAGGAAGGGTGGTGATAGCGAACCAAGGCTCACCTTTGGGAACACCAACAGGTTGAACCTGGCTCCCATGCTCTGCATAGAGGAGAAGAAAGGCATCCATGGTGTTTGCATGTATTAATGCAAAAGGGCAGTGTGAGAATTTCAGGGTGGGAAAAAAAATTCAAAGCACATGTCCTAAGCAATGCGTGTCATTTTTCATCACTTCCACTAGAGGGCATCAGAACACAACAGTTTTAAATGAGATTTTTTGGCTCTTTTTCCCCCTCCTCCCCCAAGATTGTAATTCCATATCAAAACTCTGTTTCAGAATTAAAGGCAAGCAAAGTTTGGCCTTTAGTGCTGCATACTGATTGTTTTAATCCTGGCAGTAACTTGCTCCTGCAGCTGCAGGTGAATTATCAGAAGAATTTGGTTGTAGATGGACGGATAATGCTTTACGATTCAACCTGTAAATAGATGTGCTGAAGAAAAACTTTGCAGTGAGCCTGGCCTGTCTTACCTAATCAGTTTAACGGGAAATATTTTCTCAAGGGCTTGATAAGAAAATGTGTGGGCTCCTACATCTGTCTGTGAACTTGACAGAGTAGGAAAAGGATTTAAAATATAAATGTTGAAATATTAAGGCTAGGTCGGTGGTCTCAGGATACAGGCGTGTGGAAACATCACTCAGGCTGATGTTGCACTTCTGTGACTATACTTGAAACTCAAACTAGGTATGAAAAGTGTCGTGGCTAGGTGAAGAACAAGGCTGAGCCTCGGAATTAAGCTCTAGATCTTTATTGTTCTACCTTACACAGAATCTTGCCAAACTAAGCTACACTAAGCAGTTCTCTGGGGAAAATCCCCAGGCACTCTAAGGCGGGTCCAGCTTGACCTTCTTGGACGGCTGCCCAAGGTCTTCCGTGCTACGAAAGCGCTTCTCACCCTGGAAGGCTCCCCCTCCTCCTGCGCCCGTGATCTCCATAACAAAAAGGGACTACAGGAGAGAGGAGCTCTTTCTAATATGAGGTGTGCCCCCAAGTGGTGCCCATTATTTGCTTGCTGTTTAAAACTTAGCCTCAGGAAAGAGTGCTAGTAACTTTTGTATCTTGCAAAGGTTTGTTTATTTTTATTTATTTATCAAATTTTGTCACTGCCCATCTCCCCCCTCAAGAGGGACTCTGGACGGTTTACAATAAGAGTGCTCAATTAAAATAATAACCGTAAAATATAAATACAATATATAAAATGTAAATACAATTATCCAATAAATATAAGAATAAGAATAAAACCCAAGTGGCAGAAAGGTCTAATTCAGTCCGTGTGTGTGAGGAGCACTCCAAGGTGCCAGCCACCCCCAAGAATCACTACCCCCCTTCCCGCCCCAGGCGAGACGGCAGAGCCAAGTCCTCAGGTTCCTCCTGAAGGCCAGGAGTGATGGGGCTAACCTCACCTCCAGGGGAAGAATGTTGCAAAGGGCGGGAGCTACTGCAGAGAAGGCCCGCTTCCTGGACCCCGCCCGCCAAATGGAATTCTCTTGCAGACGGGGTCCGCAACATGCCCTCTCTGCATGACCAGGTGGGACGGGTAGATGTAATCGGGATGAGACGGTCCCTCAGGTACCCAGGTCCCATGCCATGTGGGCTTTAAAGGTGATAACCAACACCTTGAACTGGACCCGGAAGCAAACTGGTACCCAGTGCAGTTCGCGCAGTAGAGGTGTTATATGTGCCGATCTAGGGGCACCAAAGATGGCCCGCGCGGCTGCATTCTGGACCAGCTGTAGCTTCCGGGTACTCTTCAAGGTTAATAACATCTCATTTGAATGTACTCTGATAGGTATTTTGATCCCTATTTCTTTCTTTTCTCCACTTCAGCAGCAGAAATAGATTTCCTGTTAGGTTAACTAGTCCCTAACTAAAACAATTAACAATCAAATGTTATATCTACAGTCTATGACAGTGTTTCTCAATCTTGGCAACTTTAAGATATGTGGACTTCAACTCCCAGAATTCCCTAGCCAGCCATGCTGGCTGGGGAATTCTGGGAGTTGAAGTTCAGATCTTAAAGTTGCCAAGGTTGAGAAAAACTGGTCTATGACAACCCTAAAGTAGAAAGAGTTAATCAAAAGAACATGCATGTTTACAGTGATTTAGATAACTTTCTATCATCGCAGAGTGATAGAACTAACTAACAGAAAACCAAAAGTCTTATCTAAGAAAGATTCAAGCTGTGGACAAGCTAATCTTTCATATAAGCAGTAGTTACTCTGCTGCTTCTAACTGGACAAAAAACACACAAGAAGTAGAAGACTAATTTCTATCTCCTTTTTTTTCTGCAGAAATATCCTGTATTGCCATATTTAGTTTTAGTATTGAAGCAGTTCTTATTGCAGAGGGACCTCAATGAAGTATTCACAGGTGGAATTGGATCTTACAGCCTTTTTTTAATGGCTGTCAGCTTCCTCCAAGTAAGTTTATTTTATTTATTAATTTATTTATTTGTCTGATTTATATAGCCGCCCATCTCACAAAGCAAGTGACTCTTGGCCGCATACAACAAAGCTAAAACAATTTAAATACCTAAAAACCATTATTGTTAATTATTAAAAAAAACATTAAAAACAGTAAAAACCTAACTAAAAAAGTAGGTGAAGGGATGTTAATAATAACGGAGCCACCTCACTAGTTCACACATCCCCTGGGCCTTGAGGGACCCTCGGAAGCTCAGAAGTGACACCAACCTCACCTCAGGGGGGAGAAGATTCCACAACACAGGGGCCACCGCAGAAAAGGACTGCCACCTGGGGCTCGCCAAAAGTAATTCCCTGGATGATGGAACCCAGAACGCGTCTGGTGGAATGGGCAGATGAAAGTTAAAGTTCTTTCCTGATGGTTCATGAATACATGTCCTAAACGTTGCGTATCACTTATGGCTCGGAATGGTGCAGAGTTCAGGTTTTTTTTTTTTAAAAAAATCAGCTGTTGGTTTATAATTATAAATTATAATTATAAATTTATAAATTATAATTTATAGCAGTCGCTATAAAAAGTGCACAAGAAAAAACAGATTGTACGCTTGTTAACTTTGCAATAAAATTTACGGGGCAGAAGATGCGGTGTTTTAAACATCACTACTTGAAATAGAATAGGCTTAAGGAAAATAAAAGTGCCTCAGTGTGCAGTTTCAACAGTGAATTTTTTTACATCAATTTGATTAGGTGTTCGTTTATTTTATTATGAAGTAACTAATGCCACAAGAGTGCTCATAAGTAAGCCCACCTTACAGATGAATAGTTAGGGCTAAGGCTTATTTATCTAGCTGGACCAGGTATTCGAATTTATGTTGTCCTGCATTCAGCTTCAGGTTGGTCTTCAATATACTATTTTCACCCTCTTCTTGAAGCAGCAGCAACATGCATTGGTCTTTACATATGTGTATATGTGCACATGTATACTGTTTTGGGTAACATTTGTCATGTTGGTGTCTAGTGAAGACCAACCATGGTTTCTTTTTGACAGATGATGAGAGTTAGGCAGACCACACTGTACTAAACTATGGGTTTTAATCATGGTTCATAAAATCCTACCTACCACAGTAACTGGGTTCATACCTTGCAGTAAGCCACACATCAGCCAACTAAATTATAGCTCAGCCTGATGTGTAAGGCCAATCATAGAGTTGCTGAATTAGTTTGGTGGAATTAGGTAGAAATGCAGCTACATATGCTACTAGCAGTTGAGCATGAACACATGTTCCATCTGGAATTTTGCAGAGATAGGCTGGAAGCTTCTGAAGATACTGGCCTGGTGTATTGAGGGTGGGAGGCGTTCTACATAGGATGTAGGAAAATGCTTCTTATGGTGCAGGGTTCTCCTTCTCCATCAGGCGTGCCTTCATTTCATTGATTTTGTTCGGTTTTTGAATGGATGGTCCAAGAAAATTGAAGGTGGGTTTTCTCAACCGTTTTTGTTTGTTTCAATAGCTACATCCCAGGGGGGACGTCTGCACCCCCAGTACCAATTACGGCGTCCTTTTAATAGAATTTTTTGAATTATATGGCCGTCATTTCAACTACCTGAAAACGGGAATCCGAATCAAGGACGGTGGTTCCTATGTGGCCAAGGATGAAGTGCAGAAGATTATGCTAGATGGTTATAGACCATCCATGCTATATATTGAAGACCCACTACAACCAGGTATTGGGGCTTTGCGTTGGGCATAGAAGGGTTTTTAACATACAGAGTAGAAGCAAGTGGAAATGTTTCACTCCTGATTCAATCTCTTTGCCTGATACTTTACTTGTGAACTGGCCTATTACACGATTGACTAGTATAATGGCAGAATTTAGAGCATATTGCCAGATTTGTCTTAAATGGCAGAATATTAATAGACTTAAGGAGGATTAGATGACAGGGAACAGCCTGTGTCTCTATTCCTGTGTCTCTTTGTTGCCATCTAGTCATTGCCCGGAGCTTTGAAGCCCAGACCAGGTAGCCCTACTTTAATGAGAAAGCTTATTTGGAACAAGATGATCCTCTAGAGATCTGGCTTCTGAACTTGGGTGGATTTTAAACATTTTTGCCAGCACTTTGAATCCCAAAGCCTGATAACTAATTGGAAGCCATAGCAGCTGATTCCACAGGAGAATCTCCTGATTCCAAAGCCAGACCCCATGAATCATCTGGCTGTAACATTCTAGCACAATTGAAATTTCCAACGGTCTCCTGTAGAGCACACTGAAGTAATCCAAATGTACTGTTACCAAGGCATCTCTTGTATTTTGTAGTTATACTCCTTTCTTTTAGAAAGTTGGGTCTCTGGCACTACTGAGTATGGATTACATGTTTAATTAGCCCAGCCCTTCCCTATTGGATCCCCAGATGATGATTGGCTACAGAACTTCTGTGCCCAGCCAACATCACCAATGGTCAAGGATGTTGGGAGTTGCTATCAGCAACTTTTAGGGGAGTGTTTTCAAACTCGGCAACTTCAAGATGAGTGGACTTCAACTCCCAGAATTCCCCAGCTGTTGAAGTCCACTCATTTTAAAGTTGCCTAGTTTGAAAAACACTGTTCTAGAGGCAAATTAGGTTGAAAGAAGATGCTCCTGTGTTTTAGACTAAGATATTATTCTTTTTAAGATAGGTTTTGTCAGTCAACGAATGGCTAATCTGGCCCATCTATCTTCTTTCCCTTTGTATCCTGATAAAATCCCTGAAAACATGCAACGTAAATTAAGGTTATGTATTTTTTTCATAATCTTAATCTGTATTTTGTATTGGTTGTATAACTGTAGCCACATTAATACCTTTGTATTTGGAAGATTTGCCGGCATTCGGTTCAAAGAAGTCGTTAAAGGCTTCTGGACTTGAACAAGGCTGAGAAATAACCACACTTAGGATAGTGGTAATAGGATTGTTTTTCTGACTATTGCTCTTTTTTTTTTTAAGGTAATGATGTTGGGAGAAGTTCTTACGGCGCCATGCAAGTAAAGCAGGCCTTTGATTATGCATATGTGGTTCTGAGCCATGCAGTCTCGCCAATAGCTAAATGTTACCCCAACAATGAAAGTGAAAGGTAAACATTTGGCGTTTCAGTCAGAGCTATTGCCGATACCATTCTTTCTCCCCCACTTTCCGATCCAGTAATCTGTTTTTTTCATCTTAAAATGTTGCAGTATATTAGGAAGAATCATCCGAGTTACGCAAGAAGTTGTGACCTACAGAGAGTGGATATCAAAACAGTGGGGAATACAGAATAATGCAGAGACTTCATGCAATGGTAAGATATTTTAAAAGTCCTTGCAGCCCAGATTTCAGTGATGCTGGTCTTTGGAACCAGGTAATGAAATCTGGAAAATAGACTTACAGGTATCACTCGGAGCCTGCAATTAAAAGGCTTACTGTTTTGATTTTAAAACAAGCTCCTAATCCACATAATTTACAGAAAGAAGCATGGGATTACAACAGCTAAATCTGCAAAAGGTTTGCCCGGTAGTAGCCTTATGCTGACAAATAGTAAAATAGTTGTGTAATGATACAAGAGGAATCAAAAACCATTTGGCCAGTTGCTAAGTTATTCCGAATATTCTGACCAGCATTAAGATGGATTGGACATACAAAGAGCAGTAGATCAAGAAAACAGCTGGATCCCAAATGGCTCAAACAGAAAAGCATTAAAGTTGAATTTATGTACCTATTTGGAAATAGCTCCATTCCTCACCGTACAAGCTACTGCTAATGCAATGCTTCTCTGTAAGCTTGAAAGTTAATTGTAGAAAGGTCTTCCTTTATTAAGCTATAGCACTGTTTTTCCTCCAAAGGAAGAAAGTTAAAAAATACTACTCTACCCCCATTCTGTTATGTTGGATATATGTATGTAGAATGGAAGGGTAGAAGTTCGATGCCAACTCCTCAGAAGTCATGGAACTAGAAAATCACAACCCTAAATAATTTTTGAGACCCATCTAAATGTGATAGAACTGACTTCTGAATAAACAGAGTACACCAGCATACACAAGTGAGCAAAGGCCAGATGTTTTCAAGATGGCTTTGTAGGTTTGATTAGAGCAGGGTTTCTCAGCCTTGGCAACTAAGATGTGTGGACTTCAACTCCTAGAATTCCCCAACCATCTTAGAGTTGCCAAGGTTGAGAAACACTGGATTAGAGGGATGGTTCCTTCTGTAGGAGGAAAGAGGAATGCAAAGTCCAGTGATACTCTCCACTAACTGGGATACAAAGATACCTTTCTGTGTAGTTAGTTATTTATGGAGAAGAGCTGCTGATTCAGCTCAAGATCACTTGTGGAGTCCTTGATGCTCTCTGAGGTAGCACTGATGATATTCCCTAGTTGGGTCATGAAACGTCTGCAAGCAAACAACCAAGCTTAGAGAGCACCAAGGACTCCACAGTTCAACCCTGAGCTACAGATATTCTCTTCTATTGGTATCAAGATCACTTCCAAGGAAATAGCGGTAGTTACAGTCCAACAATATCTGGGGATGGGATGTGCACAGATACCTCATTTCCCAGGTCATTTATAATTGTGACCCAACTCCCTTATTGTGAAATAGTATTTATTCTCCATTCATCTTTGGTACTAGGTAATGGAGTGACATTAATAGTGGATAATCAACAGCTGGACAAATATAACAATAACCTTTCTGAAGAGAACCAGTCACTAGGAAAACCTAGAAATAAAACTTCAGAGACACCAAGCAAACATTCATCAAATTCTTCATCAGGCCCCTTGTCGTCATCGTCATCCACGCTCTCCAGCTCCAGTGATGTAGTAAGTGTCATGCCCTGATCGAATTCTAATTGAATGACCACACTGCTGCCTCTAAATGCCTTAGGACAAATGCCTTAGGACAGTGTTTCTCAAACTTGGCAACTTTAAGATGTGTGGACTTGAACTCTCAGCAAGCTGGCTGGGGAATTCTGGGAGTTGAAGTTCACACATCTTAAAAAGTTGCCAAGCTTGAGAAACGCTGCCGAAGGACAATCAAGATGCCTCAGTTAGCTCTGAACGTAACAGCTGAATTTTTATCTGGGGATACAGTGATGAATGTGTATCATTCCAGTTTTCCTTGTCTTCACCCGTTATCATGTAAAGCTCATTATTTCCTCCAGTTTTTTTTCAGGCTCTTTCTCAGGATTTGCTCCTTTCCGTTTGAGCACTTTAACTTTTGAGATTTTCCTTGTCCCACAACTGGCCTAAGTTTGGATCTTAGGCTTGGGGGAAAAAACAAACTAAAGAAAAAAGCTGTTGCTCAGATTACGCAACAGCCTCCCCGAAAGCCCGTGATTGATCTTTTCAGCGCTCACTTGCACAAAAAGTAGTCTGTCTTTTTTTTTTGAAAAAGAGAAATTTTGCAGAATTGGTTGTAAAACCTCATGCCACTGAATTATTAACGAATTGATGAATCGGTTAGCACAACTCTTCTGTGTGAGTGGCTTGGGCAGAGAGCAGTGCCTTGAGCCTTCTTTTTGCCTATTAACCATACTTCCTTATCCTATGGCAAGTAGGGCATTGCAAAAGCCCCCTTTAATATTTATTGGCACTTATTTATGAACCCATTTTTGTGCCCCAAAAGCGTTTTAAAAGTAGGTCACACCACTAATGAAAACATCAGAAGAGCTAAAAACCAAACCAACGTAAAATGAAATACAAGAGCTTAGCAAATCAGGAAAATCCTGAGCAGATGAGAAAAGGCAATACAGGACCTGCCAGTCAGATACCCTGATATAGTTGCAAATCTTGGAACCATGTCCAGGAAACCATGTTGCCTTGTCTAGCCATCCAAATCTCTGGTGCAGGGAACACAGAACATACTAGGATTATAAAGCATAGTTTAGGAGCATTCCTGGGCTATAAAGTTGGCCTTGATAAGTCGGTACAGAAGGGAGAAAATACCGTATGGGGCTGCTGATTTAATTCTCTCATTTGCATGTAGTTTTGAAGGTGCTGAAAGACAGTTGCCGTAAGTATAAGATAGAGTCATACTTACGTTCCTTTCTCCACAGGAGTCTGATGGCACACCATGCAAAACCTCTAAACAGCTGGGCTCCTGCCAGACTTCAGCAAACAGATTGGCACCTCAGGAGATATCACTAGGATCCTCCCAGCTGAGTGGCAAAATGCCAAGTGGCCAAACAGCGAACGCATCCAATGTGACAAATAAGTCCCAGGTTGGTATGGCCCTAGGCGCAAATCATCTTACTTCCCTCTCTCAGTATCTGAAGCCCGCACGGTGCTGTGATTCTCTCCCCACCCCTGGAAATTTGTTAGGAGCTGCAGAGACGCTACAGTATTGCGCTTAAACACAGCTTGTGACATCTTAAGCCTGCAGTCTGGGAATAATGGTTATCTTCTTCCCAACAAGTAGAATTGCAGAATGGAACGTTGGTCGTTTCACTTATTTTTTTAATAGGAGAAGCAGTGACAAACACCCTCAAACTGTTGTCCTTTAAACTGTATGTGCAGTAGAGCAGGGTTCCTCAACCTCAGCCATTTTAAGATGTGTGGACTTCAGCTCCCAGAATACTCCAGCCAGCATTGCTGGCTGGAGTATTCTGGGAGTTGAAGTCCACACATCTTAAAATGGCTGAGGTTGAGGAACCCTGCAGTAGAGCACAAATGAAAAGTATTATTATTATTTATTCAATTTGTATCCTACCCAAATCTCAACAACTCTTCTTCACAGATGATTTTAACAAATAGATTTCAGACCACTCTTGCCTTTCCCATTTTCCCAGTCAGCACTTTATCATATTTTCCTTTAATGAGAAGTAAAAAATGTACTGCTTCTTCTGTAACTTGCTGTAGGCATCAGCGTATCCCCAGACATCTCCCCGGATGCCACTAGTTTCCCTGTCCTCATTGACTTTTAATTTCTTTTTAAATGACGTGATGCCAAGGACCAGCTGTTAGTATCGTATACATTTGCAGCAATTCTTTTGGGCCCCAAAAAGGAGTGGGGAGCATCCTGCAGAGCAATTTCATCTTGCCACGTTTACCCTTGTAGTCATTTTGTGAGCGTGCTGTCCGCAGGCTTTCAAAATTCTGAATGTTCCCCAGACCAACAAGGGGTTTTTTTTTTTGGGTGCAGACACTGAATTTGCTTTTCCTCATTACTTTTTTGAAGTGCCCCTCAAAGATAAAGAACATCCGCTGCCCTGAGAAGCTGTAGAGCACAAGAACGATAGCCGGTCTTCACACAATTTCTCTGTTCTTTCTGTCCCCCAGCATGGATCCATGAGGTTATTCCGCACTTCTTCCAACAAAAGCATCCAAGGTCCAGGAAATTCCAGCCACGGTACCTTGGTGACGAACAAACAGTACCAGGGCAGTAAGCCACACCAATTTTACCATGGCAAAAAGAGGAAACACAAGAGAGACGCTGTCCTTTCAGACTTGTGTAGATAGTTTTCCTATCTGACGGTTGGACTGTTCTTCTGTGTGCAATGCGCTCGTGCTACAAGAATAACTTGGACAGATGACTTCGAGATCTTGCCTGGAGTCTCAAGACTGTTGGAACGTTGATTAGCAACGCATTTTAGTTTTTTTTTCCAGCTCGCCACGAAACAGATCATGAAGACTGATAACTGCAAAAAAAAAGAGGGGGGGAGGGAGGAGGAAGAGGACAAGGCTGCTTATCCAATAAGTCATATGCTACAACAGGGTTGTTTAGATATAAAAGCTTGAATGTAAAATAAATATATCCCGTCAGCTTCTGTGCTGACCTCCAGGGGTAGAATACAGTGTATTTAAGGGTTTGGTAATGAACTGAAATAAAACAAGGGATTTAAAAAAAAATGGGGGGAAAAAAAGTAATTTGAGGGAAACCCAAAGTTCAAAGGAGAGTAAATTCTCGCATGATAATTTTAAAATTATTTTTGCAAATATTTGCCATTTTATTGTGTATGTATAGATGACCATATAGGAAATTTGACATTTGTAATAGTGGATTTGTTAATACTTTTTACATAACATTACCGTTTAAATTGTAGAAAAACGTCTCTTCCTTTCCCCCGATGATTCGTTTAATTGAAAACAAAAACCAAAAGCTGAATTGTCATCCAAACATCGGACAAATGTAGCGAATGACGTGGCTCAGCGTTGTGACGCTTTTCCTTTTAGCATTGGAATAATTTAACAGCACATTTACCTGCGGGTACAAGTTGGTTCTCTGAAGGAAAAAGAAGATGGATGCCAGGGCAAATGCTTGTTTATAAAAGATACAAATACATTCTGTGTCCACTCTGATCTTCTGCTCCACTCTTGGGGAAGGAAAACAAACTCTTCACCTGTTTCTAAAGTGCCATCATCTCAGCCGATGGGATATTCCAGGTTAGCTTTCGTGGGAATTTTTTTTTCTCTCCAAAGTAGGAAACCAAATTACTTTATTAAAGGAAGGGGTGTGCTTTGCTGCATTAAGGAAAAAAAACCAATGTGTTGATGACGTCTGTGTTTTAAGACTTCCTCGTAATCCGTCTGGTGTGTTTCCACATGCGTTGGGCTGCAATTTTCATCACACGTGTGCTGGCTGGGAGCGATGAGAGCTGTAAATCAACATTTTTGGAAGGCACCAGGTTGGGGAAACAGTAGTGTAATTCCAATGCTGTTTTTTTGCATGCTTTTATCCTGTTTTTTTCCCTTCTCTCGCAGCTTTATGGCTCTTCCTTTAAAAAAAAAGTAAGGAGAATTGTTAATGCACATGGATTGAATTGTTCTTTTTTAAAAAAAATCTGAATGTTACCTCATTCCCTTTCAGAGTCTTTTTAAGAGAATGATAATTAAGATAATTAAACAGTCTTCGATAACGGGACTACATTTGTAGCACTTCCTAAAGAGGCAATTCCTCTTCAAGCCATGTTCTTTCTGAAATCCTCCCACCTTCTAAGACGGTTTCCTCGCTCAGACATGCTGTGGATTTTAAGACGGAAAAGACGTTCAGGCGGCGAAGGCTGAGCAAAGGGGTTGAATTGTAGTCACTTGCTTTATCTGGGGGGGGGAAAGACAGACAAAAGAAGCACTTTAATGGATAGAATGTAAAGTGACGTTTACTGTAATTTTTATTTTCTTTACCGAGGGAAGCGTGTGTGAGTGTGTCTATTCAGAATGTAAGACGATTGGGTGCGGCCTGAAGGATGCAGATGACCCTTTTTGGAAGAGAAATAACAGCTTTTAGATGTTTCTTTTATTAATTGCAGACCAACTTGAACTTAGCACTGATAGAGTGCAAAAGCTTTTTAAGTGAAAAAAATAATAATGCAACACGACCAAAACTGTCATGAATGGAAATTAATAAAATACTCCAGATCAGTGTATCTCAACCGTAGCAACTTGAAGAGGTCTGCACTTCGATTCCCAGAATTCTCCAGCCAGCACAGCATAGAATTCTGGGAGTTGAAGTCCAGATCTCTTCAAGTTGCTAAGGTTGAGAAACACTGCTCTAGATAATAAAGCATTTTGACTTCAAAAAGAAAAAAGGGAAGGGGAAGACAAAACAAAATTCACCATAATCCTCTAAAACACTAGGCATATTTTTTTAATTTGAAAAAAAGAAATTTTAACTTGACAGTAGAGTTATTAGTTACGTTTTGTTCCAATCATTTTTTAAAAATCAAAATGCCTCTTGTTAACCAGAATTTGTTACAGGGATTCACATTATGCATTATCAAAGTATTTATTTGGAGTTAAAACATGTTTTATAACTGTAGGCCTACCCTTACTGCTTTGGGAACAAATTCTAAATTATATTAATCCAGTATTATTAGCTGCCATTGTAAAACGCTGTTACAAATGTAATACACCAATCTGTATTACTTAACCACGCTGAAGGTTTTTATTTAATTTTTTCAAAGAATCACCCTCTTTGTTGGAAACAAGTGTTCTGTCAGGTTGCAGAGATTGGTGTTCCAATAAGCATGTGATTATTTTAATGTGGTGGTAGCGGGAAGATAATCTTGATTCCATTGGGAATCTTAGGTTTGTCTCAATTTATGGTTTTCATAAATTTTAATGGAAAAATAGCTTTTCCTGGACTGCTCAAGTTTCATTTTGTAAACAGTATCTTTCTAACAGAAGAAGAAGAAAAAAGCATGAAGGAAAAATTGAGGAATTTATTTTCCTCAAATAACCAGCATTGGTATTCATGAAACACGTGTATATCTAGCAAATCTTTATTTAAACTGAACAGTTGAACTGTTCATTTTTTTCAATCTGAAGTAAAAAAAAAATCACTTCAAGACCTTTTAAGTTTTGCCTGCTCATTTATCTTGTACACTTCATCTGTATTCAACTCAGATCTAATTCCTTTTTTGAGTTTCAATACTTTTTTGTGAAAATTTTGTGAAATATATATAAAAATAAATGTTTCAACAACGTTTTATCATTCATGGCATCTATTTTCTTTTTAAGGCATGTGATTTTTTTTTCACCACTTTTATTTTACCAACAAAGTCTCAAAATGACCAAGTTACCATTCAGTAAACCTAAGCTTAGGATGTGGAATAGCAGATGTCCCATCTCAAGATTCTCTTGACGAGAAACAGTTGATCCACTGGGCAAAGATGCCATAAGTGAACATCCAAAGGTTTTTTGCCCCTTACATGCTGCAATGTGTGTTGTTTTAAATCTACTGGGAGATGGAGGTGAAATGAAATGGGAAATGTGTTCTGCTCCGAGTTTGGAGCAAGAGCGCACCCTCAAAATGTTCCTTGGAATGGCTGTGTTGTGTCCGAATCAGTTCAAGTGTTCTGTTCCAACCTTGTGACAGATTTCTCACAACACTCAAAATGTTTCTTCGAGCTCTTTCTACAACAGGAACATTTGTAAGATCCCTCTTGCAATGACCACACTTTGTAAAGTTGTTTTGAGCTTGAAAATGTCCTGTATATCCCAACGAGGTGTACTTAGATTTAACTCCGACAAGAAATTCTATAGTCCTGTCTCTTTCCCAGCACACTGTTGTTCCTAAGCATTTACGTTGTAGTTTGCTAACCAGGCTGCCATGCATTGTATTTTCTACTGATTTCCTACAAAGTGTTGGTGCTCTGTCCAACTTTTTCCTGACACACAGCCCCACTCCCAAAATGCTGGGGTCAAGACAAAACCAAGCTTGATTTTATTGTATGTATCACCAAAAGTAACTATGGATGATATGATTATATTCCAGTCACACGTTACTTTATTCTGTCATACGGAAAAAAAAATAGCAATTTTTGGAAGTCGCACAACCTCTGCTGTAAAAGATACCCATTGTATGGTGACCCAACTTTGGTAGGCAATCGTTGCAGAAAAGGGATACAGTATAGAAATTCATTTGCCTTGAGTCTGAATCCAATAGTCTGGTGGCTCAGATTTTTAGCAGTTTTTAAACCTGCCGTGGTTTCCGTTGCAAAGGGAAGCGTTTTGCACTTGTCTCTAGTCTGGGCTTTTATTGCTAATGTATTTGCAAAACTCCAGTCCTTTTGCTTTGTTTCTGTCTGCAATGGGGGAAACGGCCCACGCCTTCGAGCAGAGGAATGCACCAGGGTAAATTTCTCACCAGAGAGAAAGAGGTGTTTTGTGCTGAACTCGGCCACCGGGAACGGTGCGATCATGGAACCGTTTGCAGAACCAATAAGCAGATGGAAACAAGCTCAATGCTGCTTCACATGGCACTAGTTGCATCAAGGAGCTTTCTGCTGTGTCTCGGGGTGTATCCTTCTGGTTGCAAAGATAACTGACCCGTGTCATAAGAGTGGTGATGTGTGTGATTTAGACCTGCCCTCCCAAGAGGCCCTCATTAAGTGATGTGTGCAGTTTGTGATAAACCAATGTTATGTAGCTGCAGCATCGACTGCAAACTAAACAGTATCTTTACCTTACAGGTCATGCAAACCTAAAAAGTTAATTGAATGAATAATGTGTAACAGCATATCTGGATTTGTAAGGTGAAAGACGGGAGATTTCAATACCTCGTGTCCCGCTAACCTCAGCCTGTGAGAGACAGAGTGCTCCCACAACCTATACTGCCCTTCGGGTGAATAAAAAGGTAAAAATAATAATAAAAAACACAATAGCAGTCTCCTGATAGCATAGAGGCATGTGCCTAGAGCAGAGCTTTCCAAACTGTGTGTCGCGACACAAAAGTGTTGCCACACTTGCTTCCGGGTTTTTGTGCGCTGCCGCAATGGCGGCACTTCTGGGTTTTCCTGCGGCGACACACCAATGGCGGTTGGTGTGTCGCCGCGGGAAAACTTTGGAAAGCCCTGGCCTAGAGGTTTCCTTTCCCTTTTTGGAGATATATCCATCTTGCAAGAGAGCAACAAAATCAAATTTGATTTTTTAAAAAAAATCTGGGAGGGAGGAAGGAAGGGAGGGAGGGAGGGAGGGAGGGAGGGAGGGAGGAAGGAAGGAAGGAAGGAAGGAAGGAAGGAAGGAAGGAAGGAAGCCCAATGTACTAAAATACATGCAATGTTCTTGGCTGACCACCAGGTGGTGGTGATAGTAAACTAGAGCAGGTTTCTGCTTCCAAATTATTTATTTATTTGTTCGTTTTTATTTATTTAATTTTTATCCCACCTTTATTATTTTTATAAATAACTCAAGGCGGCGAACATACCTAATACTCCTTCCTCCTCCTATTTTCCCCACAACAACAACCCTGTGAGGTGAGTTGGGCTGAGAGAGAGTGACTGGGCCAAGGTCACCCAACCGGCTTTCATGCCTAAGGCGGGACTAGAACTCTCAGTCTCCTGGTTTGCCATTGGCTCCTTCCTAGGGCTGAGAGACAGGGACTGGCCCAAGGTCACCCAGCCGGCTTTCCTGCCTAAGGCGGGACTAGAACTCACAGACTCCTGGTTTGCCATTGGCTCCTTCCTAGGGCTGAGAGACAGGGACTGGCCCAAGGTCACCCAGCCGGCTTTCCTGCCTAAGGCGGGACTAGAACTCTCAGTCTCCTCGTTTGCCATTGGCTCCTTCCTAGGGCTGAGAGACTGGGAGTGGCCCAAGGTCACCCAGCCGGCTTTCATGCCTGAGGCGGGACTAGAACTCACAGACTCCTGGTTTCTAGCCCAGCACCTTAACCACTAGAAAAAGGTAAAGGTTCCCCCCGCACATTTGTGCAGTCGTGTCCGACTCTAGGGGCCGGTGCTCATCTCCGTTTGTTAGCTGAAGAGCCAGTGTTGTCCGAAGACACTTCCACGGTCATGTGGCCGGCATGATGCACGCGGAACACTGTAACCACTAGACCAAACCGGCTTCTTATTATAATTAGATTTCAGTTCACAAGAAATGTATTTAAAAAAATAATTATGGCAACATTACACAGAATGCACTACTTGTGCAGAGTAATAAGAACAGGAGACGAACTGATACCTTCGCTGTAACTTTTACTGCCTCTCTCTTCTTCTGAAATCACCATTCAAACTGGACTCCCTAAAGGGGTTGAGTGTCGTCAGTACATGGGTAATGTGCTTGGAGAGTGCAGTAGATAGGCCCAGTTCAGCATAACGTATTTAAGAATAATATACTAAGGTTGTACAGCAGTTACCCATGGTAACAGCTGCAGTCCAATTACCTAAGACAGATTCGGTTTTATAGCAACTAACCACTTCACGTGAAGAGTGCCCGGCTTCGTAAAACTGAAAGGATGATTTATTGAAGTGAAAAGTGGCATTTGCTTATTATTTGATCTCAAGCCCACCCGTTTTAAGAATTAATATATTGTGTGAACCCCAGGCCCACAGCAGTTCTGCAATTTCTTTTTCATTTCATGTGATCGGGAGAAAATGAGCCTTCATTTTTTTTTCTTAATAAACGAACACCTACTTTGCACTTCAATCACCCTGTTCTTGTAGATTTGTAATGGACATGCTAGCTGGGAATTCTGGGAGTTGTAGTTCCACATCTCTGGAGGGCATCGGATTGGGAAAGATAGCAATAGATGTAGTGGTGCAGGTGAATGAAATTAATACGTTGCTTATTTAAAATGCATTCCTCACCTCTCCGCCGCCCTTCCAGTACATCTTTATGTAATGGTCTGATTTGCACATCATGTGGCTGGTTTATCTTAATGTTGGGTTTCCCAGATGGTGGGTGGGTTGAGACTCCAAAACTTGTGGAAATCACTTAAAAAAAACCCTGATCAGACTTGCACAGACCGAGTGGCAGCAATACCGCCCAGAGTCCCCTCTGTGGGGGGAGATGGGCGGTGATATAAGTTGGATAAATAAATAAATACTCAAGAGCTTCGCTCCATGCTTTGCCTTTCCAAGTTCCCATTCCAGCACTGCAAAACTCAAGAACCCCTGTGATCCATTGACCATATTTTCTTGGGGAAAAATAAAGGACGAACCTGAAGAAGGGGCATATCTGAAAGAGGTTCTTAAGGATAAAAAAAATAATAATTGTTTATGTTTATTACTTCACTTTACAAAGAACTGCCCAGAGTCCCCCTTTCTGGGGGAGATGGGCGGTGATAGAAATTGGAAAAATAAATAAATAAATAAAATGCAAGAGCAACCAGGAAAATAAATAAATAAATAACTCTAAAGGATGGCTTTCTGAAAGAAAGGACTGTCTTCTATAATAAAGGATGTATGGTCACTGTATCGATAGATCAAAAACTAATTATGAAAAGTAAATGGTGTATTTCTTTCTTGCCCAGCCCTAACTGAAATTAATTCTTTTATACGTGGGGTGTCACACAAATTCATCTCACTTGAAGGGGTTACAGTACCGCACCATTCATTGACTTTGTGCGTTGTGGTCAACCTAACCATGACGACCTGTCATTTGTAATTTACGGCCCTGGGTTGTAGGTAAACCCAGTTGTGGCTAAATCAAATGCCGAGTATGAATCCTTCCTGACAAGGCGAAGCACAAACTTCATCCATCTCTCCTACAATGAACGTGGGAGAAGACAGGGAAATTCAGCACAACTCCCCGATCGCTGTTCTCTCTTGAGCAAATGGTCAGCCTTAATAAACGAGACATGTAAGATGGACCATGAGAATTAGCATCTGCTGCAGAAACGGAACTAACTCCGTCAGGTGGTAAAGGTCAGCAAATAAAGGAGGTTTTCTTCAATAAACAAGGGAGGGAACTTGGCTAGTTGGAGAATCAAAGAGACAGAAGCCAGGCATTTCTAATTTAATGCATTTGTAGAGGAAATGAAAGGATATCACCCAGAATAAATGATGCTTATACAGTTAAGCAGGCCTGTAAAGCTGCTGCTTCTGTGGTTAAAGAAATTCATATTGAGATTACAGTGTTTACTTGATCAGGTGATGTGACCCCCCCCCCCCCTCAAAAGAGATGCTCTTAAGCAACACTCTAGCATGGATGAAGATCCTCTTAAAAAGAGTCATTCTTTTCTCTGTAATTGCATATAATTCGATGTCATCTGAGCCATGGGAGCTGAGCAGCAGAGAAATGTTGAGTGAAAAAATAAGACATCTACTTCATCCTGCATCTAATTAATCAAAGGCACTTTTAAAATACACTTTGCAACCGATTAACCTCACACTATAATCCTAATTTTTATCTAACTGGTTCCCTATTAGGCTAAGACAGGGTTTCTCCACCAGGGTTCCGTGGCACCCTAGGGTTCCGCGAGAGGTCCCTAGGGGTTCCCTGGGAGATCACAATTTATTTAAAAAATTATTTCAAATTCGGGCAACTTCACATTAAAGAGGTAAGCTTCATTCTTTATTTTTGGTTTAAGGACACAGTTCATGCATATACACATGAAACAAATATAATTTTGTAACTTCTTTTCCTATATTTGAGCCTGAATGTAGGTTCCTGGGTTCCGAGGCCTGATAAGTATTTCAAGGGTTCTGCCAGGGTCCAAAAGTTGAGAAAGGCTGGGCTAAGAGGACACTTAGTAGTTTTATTTTATTTTATTTATTTAATTTATATAACCGCCCATCTCCCCCAACGGGGAACTCTGGGCGGTTTACAATAATAAAATTAAATAAAAGCATAAAATATAAAATATAAAAACCAACAATTTATACAATTACTATAATTTAAAATAAAATCCAAGTGGGAGATAGTATTAATAAGTTTTGTTGTTGTTTATTCCTTCAGTCGCTTCCGACTCTTCTGACTTCATGGACCAGCCCACGCCATGGCTTCCTGTCGGCTGTCTTAGTAGTAGGTAAAGGTAAAGGCTCCCCCCGCACATTTCTGCAGTCGTGTCCGACTCTAGGGGCCAGTGCTCCTCTCCGTTTGTTAGCCGAAGAGCCAGCGTTGTTCGAAAACGCTTCCGCGGTCATGTGGCCAGCATGACGCACGCGGAACGCTGTTACCTACCCACCGAAGTGGTACCTATTCATCTACTTGCATTTGCATGCTTTCAAATTGCTAGGTTGGCAAGAGCTGGGGCGAGTGCGGGAGCTCACTCCGTGGGGGGGGGGGGGGCTAGGGATTCGAACCTCCGAACTTGCGATCTTACCCGCTGAGCCACCACGCCCCTTATGGTCTTAGTAGTACCTTACATCAAATCAAATGCATTCTTACAATCCATCCAGAGTTGCTGGGAGTCCGGTGGCATATAAATTTAATAAATTATGATGATGGTGATGAAAGATCAGCAAGAGTAAAAGAAGTTCAACAAGGCGGCTGAAATTAATAAAATAAAATTAGTTACAGCATATAATTAAGGGAATCGATATTTATAAGATAGTAAAAGACTAGCACTTGAAAGAGGACAAAACGGAAAATAAGACGGGGGGATGCATTTTCGATTCCGGAAACTGAAGCTGCCACCACCACGCGCAACTCCCGGACGACCTAATCCCGCTCGAGCTCCGCGCATCCCGGGCGAGGGGCGTCGAAAATGGGGCGGGGGTGACCGGGGCGGCCGGAGGCGTGGCTTCCCCGAGGCCCCGCCCCCGGCGCACCTGCTCGGCAGCTGGCGGGCTCAGCGCGCGCCTGGCCTCCCCCCGCGCTCTCTCCAGCCGCTCGGTTAGGATTTGCGCAAAGCGGAGCCGCTCCCCCCGGAGAGTCCGCGCCGCTAGAGGGCAGGGCCGGCGCGCCCGGGCCGGGGTGGCAGCGCCTTTCCGCTTTTGACGCGCTCTTCGGGGGGGCTTTCTCTTTCTCTGAAAGGAGGTGGAGGAAGAGGAAGAGGAGGAGGAGAAGCAGCAGCCGCGCCGCAGCAGCAGCAGCTCTCGCCCGGACCCGCGGCGGCGGCGGCCAAGGTGAGGCTTTGGGGCTGCTGGCGCGGGGCACGGTGGGCGCGGCGTGGGGCGCCTGGCGAGCTCTCCCGCTGCCGGGCACCGGGAGAGAGGCGAGCTGGGCGCGCGCCCCCCGCCCGCCTGCCCTCGGGTCTGCCGCCTCCCCCGCCCCGCTGGCGGGGTGCTCTTCGCGCAGGCGGAGAGCGGGGGGCGGCGTTGGGGAGGGGGCCGCTGGGCTTCGCTGCCCGGGCTGCAGGACAGTAGCAAAGAGCGGGGGCCAAAGCCGCCCCACCTCCCTTCCGAACTCGATGCTTTCCAGATGTGGCCCCGCTGGGGGCGAGGGCGCCGGGCCCCTTGGGGAGGGGGCCGCGAGGAAGGGGGCGGCCCTGACCATCTGGGGAGCTGCCGGCCCCGGCCCAGCCGGGCGGTCTGGCGGGGGCTGAGTTGGGGGTGGCTGATCTCGGGTCAAGGGGGAGCCCGTTGACCGACCGAGCCGTCGAAGAGATGCCCTTGCTGGAGACAGGAGGACTAATGAGGAGACAGAAGGATTTGGGAAGGGAAGGAAAAGTTGCGGCTTAGTCTTTGTGGAGATTGTGTGTATGTGCACACAACCAGGGTGCCTGCCCAAACAAAGCCGTTCTTTCCGGTGACAATCCTAAAGCAAACAGAAGTGTGTTGTTTTAACTCCGATGGCCGTGCCCTGGTGTTCAACACCCTGAATCTCAGGGAAGCGTATTTAAGACAGAAGGCTCCATTCCAAAATTTGGTGCCAGGAGCAGGTCCTGCATCCTGGAACGGCTGATAATGTTAGGATGGTCTTTCCATAAAAAGAACTGTTATCGCCTTCCATTCTGTTCCTTGCATGGCCAGAAATCATAGCCTAAGAGGGGCTGTTCCTGAATTGGTGCTTTTCAGGAGTGAGTGGATTTCAAGCCCTCCTAGGGTTTATGGGGGTTGAAGCTGGTGAAAAGTTTCCTTCGGAAATAAGGAAGCATCTCATGCCCTATGCTTGGGAATCCTGGAATTATGTTGCATTTTAGTCTATGGTTGGGGTCACACATTGTGCTAAACCATAATTTGTTTAACCGGGATTTGATGAATTAACTGTAGTTGGCTGGGGTCAGGTACCACCCTAAATCAAACCCAAAGAAGCCTTCAGGTGTGTAACCATAGGCCAATGCAGGCTGCAAAAATGCAAGCAAGCCAAGTTAAGGCTCACCACATTAATACAGGATAGGGCTGTGCAAAGCATTCAGGAGACCCAAATTGGCATGAATGAAATATCTTTCTTTGGGTGGTTAAAGTCGACGTGTCTTTTGCAAGGTTTGCATCTGATTAGCAATTTGAACGGTAGTGGTTTGTTTGTGCTAATGCATGTTTCACAACCCTAATGTAGAATATTCACTATATTAAATGAGGGCACTCACCTTGGTCTTACAAACCACAGCGGTTGACTTCCCACAGCCCGCCAAACCCAAATTAAACCAAGGTATGGCTTAATCTGCCTTGGCTCAGCTATCTCATAAAAGTGCTATGAGGACAAATGGTGTGCAGTTTTACTTCATTGTATTCAGACTCAAATGTGATTAGCACATTTGTGGCTTATTGTGTTGTACTTCCGTAGACCGCGGTTCATCTAGGATTCATAGTACTGTATGAACTTGGGAAGTTGGGTTAATTCAGGAAGCCATGGTTGAGTTCACCCTGAATTAGTTGTTGCATGAACACAGCCTGTTTCTCATGTTTCTAATACCCCAAATCCTCTCCAATAATGTGTAAGGTAAAGGTTCCCCCTGCACATTTGTGCAGTCGTGTCCAACTCTAGGGGCTGGTGCTCATCTCCGTTTCTTAGTCGAAGAGCCAGCGTTGTCCGAAGACACTTCCACGGTCATGTGGCCGGCATGACGCGCGCGGAACGCTGTTACCTTTCCACTGAAGTGGTACCTATTCATCTACTTGCATTTGCATGCTTTCGAATTGCTAGGTTGGCAAGAGCTGGAGCTAGTGCGGGAGCTCACTCCGCATGCAGGGCTAGGGCTTCGAACCTCCGAACCTGCGATCTTCCGATCCCAAATCCTCTCCAATAATGTGTAGCAAGGCTTTAAAAATGTGAGAGGTATTAACAGGAGAGCAACCCGGCCTTCCCATTTCCAATGCACGCCCGCCTGGGAACCAGCCCTCTGCACCACAGTCACTTTGTATATTTGCAAAAGGGGGGAAACCTAATTAGTAATTGAAGAGCTAATTACATTGTGCAAAATTCAGGCATCTTCTAGCTCACTGTTTAAATGCATGTCTCTTGGAGTGCAAGGGAGCAAATATTTTAGCATGTTGCATCTGTTGACCAATCTGTACTATAATCTGCTCAGTATCACCCTGTTCGTTTCCCTTTTTAAGATCGTTTCCTTTTGGTGGAGCAGCTTCTGCATTTTGTAAGCCTGTACATATGTAGCCCATCTCAAAACAACAGAAGGGAAAATGTACTTTTCTTAAATGTTTTTGTTACAAAGAGGCAGGGGGTTGGCAAACGGGACCTAGCAAGTTATTGCTCTGGATAGGAATTGCATTTCATGGAACTGCTGCTTATGAGAACATAAATTTCCAACTTTTCATTTTGGAGAGAATATTTATTGTTGGAAGCACGGTTCTGTTTGCTGGAAGGAGACAGCTTCACCAGTAGGACTGTGTCGTAAAACTTGCTTCCCAGTAAAACAAATTTTAGTTGATGATACTGTGAGCAGATTTGAATCTATTTGTAATTTGAAAAGTGCACCTAAAGAAAAGCATGTGCTTTGTTTGGGGTGACATTAAAGTGGATGCTTTGCGGCCCTATTTTTTCTGACTAGAACATCTTGCTGTTCTCTTCATTATCCTCATGTCACAACAGGTCTCTCTGCATACCCACTTCCCTGTTCTGAATATCTAAACGCTGAGTGTCAGCTCTGATCACATCACGCAAGGAAGGCTGCCTATGCAGGTTTTTGCCCATAGGTCCATAATGGGATGCAGCCTCTCTCAGACACGACAATTTCAGCTTTCTGCCTGGGTATGCCTAAGATAACGTTCATGTGGCTTTGCGTCCCTCCTAGTCTGCAGGATTATGGTTCGTAAAGAAAACAATGATTTCCGTTAAGGATCTGCACTCTTTCTGTAAGAATCCTGAGGGGGTGAAATGCTGCCTTTTTTACATTGGTGGATTATTCCCACTGTTTATGAGGTATGACAAATAACAGAGCAAACAGTGTGGAGAGAATGTCAGACTTGCCAGGACCTGTTTCCAGATGCAAGAACTGACCTCATCATAGCAAATCTGGGTTCAGTGGTTTGTGACTAAAGACAAAATGTGGTGCGAACTGTGTGAGTTTATGGTGCTGACGGAGCTCTTAAGAGCACGGAGATGTCGAATCACTAGAGATGACGGAGGTAATGAGATAATTTAGGGCTTGGTCTGGGGGAGCCAGAAGGAGTCTGGATCCAAAATGCTTTCCCTTCTCCCAGTAATCTGCAAGAAGCTCCATATTTCTCCTACCAGAGCTGTTGTAACCCCATCCCTTGACATAGAGGGCAAGCTGGTCATGGGGCAGTTCATTTATTGTGGAGCCCATGGTGCTCTCTGAGCCTTGTTGTTTTCTTGCAGACATTTCATTGCCAGGCTAGGCAACATCTTCAGTACGAAAAGGGAGTGGGACTTGCTCTCTGTTTATATACCCTGGCTTGTCCTGCCTGTTCATTTATTGATAGGTGCACACCGCATGCTAAGCCAAAGCCATTCAAAACACGGCTAATAGCTTAGTATGTTGTGCGAATCCATCCAGTCGTGGTTTATTCAACAAATAACAGGCAAACTTTGTCTTAGTGTATGTGAACCCAGGACTTCTGTTGTGCTTGGCAATCCTCTCTGTCACCTCTCTCATCACTCCATTACCCTATTCCAGTGTTTCTCAACCTCTGCAACTAAAGCTGTGTGGACTTCAACTCCCAGAATTCCCCCAGCCAGTAGGCTAGCTGGGGGAATTCTGTGAGTCGTAATCCATACAGCTTAAAGTTGCAGAGGTTGAGAAACACTGTCCTATTCAGTTCCTTTGTTATGTTGGTATGTGAACATCATTAAGCAAGTGAATGTTTAGGAATCGCTTGTACCATATGCACAGATCTGAGGTTAAATGATAACTGAGAGATAAAAGTTATAATCTGCTCCCTATTTTCTGACTGGACAGCAGCAGCAGCTTTATCATCTCATCATGGAGATTCTTACATTTTCTATTAGAATTTGGCACCTTTTGATAACTAGACCAATCCCTTTTTTTCAATGCATTGTCTTCAATTTATAAGTTTCAGAACGGTGGCAAGAGTCCTTGAGGTGTTCAGAAGATCTTCTATGAAAACCGCAGCAAGATTTGTCATTAAGATATCACTTCTGAAATTTGAGAGAGAGAGAGAGAGAGAGAGAGAGAGAGAGAGAGAGAGATGGATCTGTGATGTTACCATGACAGGACTCAAATCAGAGTAGGATGGAAAATAAAGAGATTTTACATTAATGTGCTGTGCCACATATTGGTGGGATAAATTCCAGAACTACTTTTTTAAAAACAGTAGGATGTAAATGAGCCCTGAAATATGATGATACATATTTTCCTCCATTTTGGTTCATATCATAAAGCTATTTCTGTTCTGAGAAGGTGGCTTTTAGTCAGATTACTTAGTCCATAGCTTTCCAAACTGTGTGTCGTGACACTTTAGTGTGTCGCAACACACAGTTTAGTGTGTCGCGAAGCGGCGGGACGGGGGCGCACGCGGCGGTGGCACAGGGGCACACGCGGTGGCGGCAGTGTGCACGGCAGCGCGCCATCAGCGCTTCCGCGTGTTTTAGCGAAGGTGCCGCCGCTGCTGCCGCCGCTGTGCACACCACCACCGCGTGCCCCCCCGCGCTGCCGCCGCTGCCGCCATTGGTGTGTCGCCAACGGCGGCACTTTGGAAAGCACTGACTTATTCAAATGAGCAACTAAATATAGGATTGAATCAGCTACTGTGGCCTGATCTGTGCAGGATATTAAGCCAAAATGTGGTTTGCTTGTTTGTGCCTTAGGCTTTTGTTAAGGTCATTGTTGCTTATAAATCATGGTTTACAGCTTACCATGTTATAGAAATCCAGCTAATGGTGTTTTTACGATAAGCATGGTTAGATGAACCATGGCATTGTGTGATGGGTGAACAAATTCAATACATAGGTTCAGAATAATTGTAAATCCTAAACCATGTTTCAGAAACCACAGTGCTGATTCATTGCATAAGCTACAAACCCATTATGGTTATGACTACAGCAGCTGGCTCTTCAGTTATCACACTCCCTGTAATGGCCCAGTCACCAGAAGGACCTTTTCAGTGGTGTCATCCCATTTGTGAATCATCTCCAGATGTTCTAATGAATTCAGAGATGACATTTGGTAGTGATTAAGCAGATTGCACCATAAGCTATGGGTTGTAAACCACAATAGAGGATAATCCGTGCTGTTCCAAAATCAAACTCATTACAGTTTACTAGGTCAGGAAAGAAACTCTGAATTCAACAACCAGAAAAAAATATGGGCTCTTTAATCTGGAATAAGGTCTCCCTTCTGAATCCGTTCCTTGCTCTCATCTGCTAGTTTTCTGCCTTTGGCCTCCATCTCTTCCTGCTGATGATCAAGATGAACACTTCTGTTGCTGGAGCAAAAATGAGTGATGATAAGATAGCTAGTGTGAGCTCCAAAGCTAAGCAGACCTGGAAATTCCCAAGAAATCCAGTGCTGTTGACTGGAAAAATCACTAAGAGCTTAGCTTAATTCAAAGACTGAGGAGACTGATTTACTCTTTCATTTTGCATCCTGTCTGTGTGATGATGCCTTCTGGAAGCTGGATGCATTCCAGGGCCAACTGAAAAGGAGTTGAATTGTAGTTGAAATGCTACAGTTTTTCCTTAATTCCCATTTATTTTCCTAAATGAGGAATTTAGTCTCTTGGAAAATGGCAGAGGAGATTTAAGGTGTTGTCGAAGGCCACAACAGCCGCAGAGGAGATTATTCCCCTCAATTGGGGTTATTATACCCAAGTGATGCTCCCTAGGTTTGCATTCCAAAAACACACAGAAGCACAAAAACGCTGACCAAGTGGATCTGCTTGGGGAGTTGGTTTAGGATTCAGTGAGTGGCATGAACCAAGCAAACTGGGGTAACTAAATAAATCATGGTTATTTGAACCAAGGGCAAGTATGTTATGCACTCCCATCCCAAATCTATAGTAACCTTCGCTTATGATAATGTGTTTTACATCAAGAATCACAAGCTGAGATTTTTTCCCCCCTTTCTCTTGTAGACATTTTAATCAGCTTTGGTTCTGATAGGAATTCTTGAAACTTTAGACCAGTGACGGTAACGTTCACCGTTGTTTCTGAGTTCCCAGCTTAATCCTCTTTTTCTCTCGCTCTTTTTTTCATAATGCTTTTACCTCATTCGCTGGTTTCTCTAGCAGCTAATTGCACAGAATTTCTCAAAAGCCCATTGAAAGCTGAAATAAATGACTCCAGCTGGTTTGCTTTTATCTCTCTGTTCAGCTGGCACTGAAATACTAGTAACTCCTTTGGAATTCAGTGGGACTTACCCAGAAGTATATTCACAGGAGTATAGTCCACGTTTAATGGGTAGAAACAGTGTTTGAAAAGAATGTCCAAGTATTTTCAAGCATGGTGTTTAAATCTTTTCCTGGAGGAGAGCATCTTGGTGCAGATAGTGGATGATGGGTAGTGCCTGTTCTTCCTAAGTCCATGAAAGGCCATGGATGTGTTGGTAGCCAAGGAATCTTGAGGAAAATGAGTAAACCATTTGGATAGGTTTGCCTGCTCTGAACCTGCACTCTGAGTTTGGGCTTGCTGATGTCACGTATGATGGGTGGAAACAAACACTTAACATGTTTTTTTTGAGGTTGAGGGAAAAGAAGAAAAATAAAAGAAAATGCTGCCCAAATCCCATGCTTAACCTTGATTCCTTGGCCAAAACAGTTGAGAAGCTTAAATGAAGCCTAATGGCATTTTGCAGCCAAACTAGCTTGTCTAACTAGCCACAAACATTTGCTTGGAAACCGAGACTTAATCCTATCTTCTATCTTACTGCCTAAATTAGGCAAACTATTTTATAAATTGATTTTAATCTTTGGCAATTAAAGATAGCATGCACTTGTTCACTTTACACAAATGATTTTTAAAAATCATTTCTTGATGAGGGAGAGGAGGAATTTCTTTTCTTAAAAACCTCCAGAGATGGAGAACCCATTTCCTCCATAGGTAGACTGTTCCACTGTTGATCTTATAGTCAAGATGTTTTTCTTATATTTAAATGGAATCTAGGTAGCTGCAACTTATTCTTGTTATTTATGGTTCTGCTTTTGATACTTTTTTTTACTTTTTTACTTTTTTACTTTTTATTTTTATTGAGTACACTGCTTTTGATACTTTTTGACCATCTTCCTTCTACCTTCCATTTATGTACTTTCTATATTGCTTTCTTGCTAATGCAAAAAAAACATCTTACTATCTTAAATAACCTACACTTGGTTATTTCAAATTTAAAATATGGTTTGGAAAGGAAAGGAAAAAATAAATCAATTGAAGGTATCAAGTCTTACCAGCTGTAACATAGATGCCTTGGCTATATTGAAGCTAGGCATGATTAAACTCCAGTGGGAATAGTTTCAAAAACTATTGGAATGGATATTTGTTATAGCCTGATGGGATGTTGATGGATAATATCCTGTCAGAGCCAGTTTTGCAAAAATGTTAATGGTGACCCTGGCTTTCATCTCTTCTGTTGCAGTGGTGAGTTTCTTAAAATCTCTATTCATGTTCATAGGGATCTCATAATGTGCAGTGGCAAGGGCTGTTTAACTGACTTATTCAATTAATTGTTTAATTGAATAAGTCAGAATTGGCTTGGGTCACACATGAACCCTGGTTGTAAACCACACTGACGGAGAGGAAAGGAGAGGAGAGGAGAGGAGAGGAGAGGAGAGGAGAGGAAGGAAGGAAGGAAGGAAGGAAGGAAGGAAGGAAGGAAGGAATATAGAAAAATGCCATGGCTGCCATTTCATATAACTTTGAGATCTACCCAAAGCGATGGTCTAGTTGCGTTTAGAACTGGCTTTGTCTGGTCATCATTTTTTGTTATCCAAACTGCTGTACAGCCTCTGCTTTCTTTCCATGGTTACCTGATGTTCCTCACATGGAGGAGCTTATGGTCTGTTGAGTCAGAAGCCCCCCAATTGCTGCTGCAAACCAGCTCTAAATATCTCCACTTGGTTGCATATCCACATTGACAATTGTGTAAAGGAATTATCCCTGTGGACGAATTCACAACAAGGTGCAATAGAAATTTGGTGATGAAATTCTTACATTCATATTTTCACTGCTTTGAGAGTAATAAATCTTAAACCATTCAGTTTTTTCCAAGTGTTGTAGCTGACTTGGATACTGCAGCTGGTTAAGAATATTGTTATGCTTGGTTTTAAAGAATGTGTTAAATGAATGTGAATGGTGACATCTGCAACAATGTCTGCTATTTCTCCCAGGACGTTAAATTCTGGAGGAAGTAGATGGGACTTTTTTCTGCAAATGCTACCTACTCTGAATGTTTTGCCAAGTGGAGTAGAAAGACATTGGACCTAGACCAATGATAAAAAAAAATCTGTAGATGGGCTGTGCCAAGGACTGCAGCTGTCTAGTTTCTCTTCTTGGCATGAAATTTCTCTGTGTTCACCCACAGATAAAATAGCAGATATTCTTAGTTTTAAGAAGGTGCCTTAATAGAAACTTAGCAGAAGTGTTATATCAGGACCTAGTCTGGATCTGTTTATTTATTTAATGCATGTATAATCAATTTTTCTTCTGGAAATTCTAGATGGCATCTCAAGATGTTCCCCTGAAAAGTAGGAGAAGTAGACCTTCTGGATGCTTCATATTCCATGGGTCCTCAATAATTATGGAGAGCAGGGAAGGACTGAATAAAAATATAGAGATGGTATAGAGTCCATTGGAGGTCAGCAGTAAATATACTCAAATAAATAAATAAATAAATAAAAATGTAAGCTCCCATTGTCATTTCCTTTTACCTCTCTTTTAAAAATATCTGAGCACCACTGATATTTCTTACTTCCCCAAGGAAACAATTATTAACAGGCATGAAAAAGAGAGAGAGAGACAGTTTCGTCTAGTGGTTAAGGCAACAGACTAGAAACCAGGAGACTCAGAGTTCTAGTCCCGCCTTAGGCATGAAAGCCGGCTGGGTGACCTTGGGGCAGTCTCCCTCTCTCAGCCCTAGGAAGGAGCCAATGGCAAACCAGGAGCCTGAGAGTTCTAGCCCCGCCTTAGGCATGAAAGCCGGCTGGGTGACCTTGGGCCAGTCCCTCTCTCTCAGCCCTAGGAAGGAGCCAATAGGAAACCAGGAGACTGAGAGTTCTAGTCCCGCCTTAGGCATGAAAGCGGCTGGGTGACCTTGGGCCAGTCCCTGTCTCTCAGCCCTAGGAAGGAGCCAATGGCAAACCAGGAGCCTGAGAGTTCTAGCCCCGCCTTAGGCATGAAAGCCGGCTGGGTGACCTTGGGCCAGTCCCTGTCTCTCAGCCCTAGGAAGGAGCCAATGGCAAACCAGGAGCCTGAGAGTTCTAGCCCCGCCTTAGGCATGAAAGCCGGCTGGGTGACCTTGGGGCAGTCTCCCTCTCTCAGCCCTAGGAAGGAGCCAATGGCAAACCAGGAGCCTGAGAGTTCTAGCCCCGCCTTAGGCATGAAAGCCGGCTGGGTGACCTTGGGCCAGTCCCTCTCTCTCAGCCCTAGGAAGGAGCCAATAGGAAACCAGGAGACTGAGAGTTCTAGTCCCGCCTTAGGCATGAAAGCGGCTGGGTGACCTTGGGCCAGTCCCTGTCTCTCAGCCCTAGGAAGGAGCCAATGGCAAACCAGGAGCCTGAGAGTTCTAGCCCCGCCTTAGGCATGAAAGCCGGCTGGGTGACCTTGGGCCAGTCCCTGTCTCTCAGCCCTAGGAAGGAGCCAATGGCAAACCAGGAGCCTGAGAGTTCTAGCCCCGCCTTAGGCATGAAAGCCGGCTGGGTGACCTTGGGCCAGTCCCTGTCTCTCAGCCCTAGGAAGGAGCCAATGGCAAACCAGGAGCCTGAGAGTTCTAGCCCCGCCTTAGGCATGAAAGCCGGCTGGGTGACCTTGGGCCAGTCCCTCTCTCTCAGCCCTAGGAAGGAGCCAATGGCAAACCAGGAGACTGAGAGTTCTAGTCCCGCCTTAGGCATGAAAGCGGCTGGGTGACCTTGGGCCAGTCCCTGTCTCTCAGCCCTAGGAAGGAGCCAATGGCAAACCAGGAGCCTGAGAGTTCTAGCCCCGCCTTAGGCATGAAAGCCGTCTGGGTGACCTTGGGCCAGTCCCTGTCTCTCAGCCCTAGGAAGGAGCCAATGGCAAACCAGGAGACAGAGAGTTCTAGTCCCGCCTTAGGCATGAAAGCCGGCTGGGTGACCTTGGGCCAGTCACACACACTCAGCACAACTCACCTCACAGGGTTGTTGTTGTGGGGAAAATAGGAGGAGGAAGGAGTATTAGGTATGTTCGCTGCCTTGAGTTATTTATATAAAAAATAAAGGGATAGAAAATAAATAAAATAAAATAAATAAAAATAAAAAGATGAAGCCCCAGGAATGTGTATTGGGACCATCCAGCTATGGAGGCCAGATTGCCCTCCCCCCATTGCTGCTGCAAATTAGTAGCATGGTTTCCTAGAGCGATGGGTGGATGTGGATTTCCTGGGAGAGGGTTAGGTCCCCATAGAACAGTGTTTCTCTACCTTGGCAATTTTAAGATGTGTGGACGTCAAGTCCCAGAATTCTGGGAGTTGACGTCCACACATCTTAAAATTGCCAAGGTTGAGAAACACTGCCATAGAATAACATCTGGCTACCTACATCTGACGATTCCCCAAAATAATGGAAGTCGTAACTTGGTGCCTCCTGGTGGCCAGTGTAACTGAAAATACCACATCGGATATACACTGTAAAAATTGAGAAACCCACTGTCCTTCCAAGAGTCAGGTAAAACCCCGTACATGGGGGCATGACATAATGGAACATCTGTATCTCTGCTCTGAAAGCTTAAAAGAAGGTGGATTGTAGATACCTCTGATAGCCCCTACAAAGCATTTTGTGTGCCCAGCATACATGCAAACATGTCTTCCAGCTACTCAGAATTGCCAGAAGAGGTAGTGGCAGCCGAATGATACAACTGGTTTGCTTTTAGGAGCAAGGAAGGCAAAGGGGCCGGGTTGCTTTGCAGCTTTCATGGGGTGGTTCCCCCAAGCTTTCATCAAAGCGAAGCATAGGTCTGAAGATCTGCACAGCTCTAGCTGTTGGCGTTTGGTTTCATGCTCTACAGCAGGGGTGGGCAACGTCAGGCCCACGGGCCGTATAAGGCCTGCGGGGCTCCCGCCAAAGGCCCGCGGGGCTCCCGCCCACAAACCCCACCCCTTCCACGTGATTGGCTCCCGTCTGCAAACCCCGCCCCCCAGTGCTTGTGATTGGCTCCCACCTGCAAACTCCGGCCCCCGGTCCGCGGAAATCCCAGAAACCCCGCCCACCCACCCGCAGTCCCCGGTTATAAATATCCAAATGGCCCTTGGCAGAAAAAAGGTTCCCCACCCCTGCTCTACAGCCTGGCAGTTTTTGTCCCAGAAGCTGTTTTTGGTGCAGGTGCTGCCCTTTGGATGGACGCTCTCTGCAATGCAACAATCCTGCTTTTCTGCAAAAGTAATTTTTAGCAAGGCAGTAAGGAGTTCGAGGAAGCTTCTGTGTTGGTTTATTTATTTTAATGTAGAGGTCTCTTAAATCAGAGGAAATCATGCCTTGGGTGTTATATGGGCCCTGGGCGTTTCCTTGCTCGGTGTGCCTTTTCAACGGAAAGCTGATTCTTTATTTCCTACCTTATCACAGAATCAACATCCATTTGTCAGTATCTGGCATTGCTACTGTGGACTCTGGCATTATTAACGGAGTGAGTGAGAACCTGCTTCTGGAACAGAATTGTTCTTAAGAGTCGCAGATCCTTGGGGGGAGGCCAAGGTATCAGAACTGAAACTTCCTTTGAAAAACAAGTCTGTCTGCTACCCAAAACAAGTTTCATAGAATGCAGGTGGCTCCAAATTATTTGATGGCTTGTTTGATAAGCAGAGGCTAATCTGTGCTTGCATTATTATTATTTTCTTCTTCCACCTGTATCTTTATAACCCGTAACTTCATAATCCTACTGGTCCATTTTGGAAGAGGTCTCTGTGAAATACAGAAAGTACAACAGGTAAGGGTTTTTTTGCCTTTTTAAAACATTTTAGCAGTACTGCCCAGTTTTAATTGCAGTGCCTAACTAACTGATCTAGAAAGCTAAGCAAGGCTGGAAGTGGTTCCTATTTGGATGTCTGATCATCAAACTAGTTTAGACTTGGAAGTTGAAAAGAGGACCTCAGAGAAGGAATCTGTGGCTTGAATCATGTCAACTGGATTTCTATTTTCTCAGTAGAAACGTTTCACTCCTTATCCAAGGAGCTTCTTCAGTCTGGGCAAAGTTAGTAAGGGAATCCTAAATATGTTTCTAGGTAGCTGTGTGACCTTACACCTGGGGCTAGGTCATGGTTATATTGAGATGTTATTTTAAGTCCTTTTATGATAATTTAAACTACCTTTAGATGATAAAAGGACTTAGAAATAAACATCTCAAAATAACCATGACCTAGCCCCAGGTGCAAGGTCACACAGCCACCCTAGAAACATATTTAAGGATTCCCTTACTAACTTTACTCAGTCTGAAGAAGCTCCTTGGATAAGGAGTGAAACGTTTCTACTGAGAAAATAGAAATCCAGTTGACATGATTCAAGCCACAGACTGTTCCACCTGGATGACTGAGAACCTTCATAGACACTCAGAGAAGGAAGTGGGAAACCAGGTCTTAAGTGTTGCCAAGGAAACGACAGGCCAAGTCGCCAGGGCTTGAGTTCAGCTCAAGAGAGCTATCTTACAGTGATGGGGTGATATGGGCTCGATTTATACTAAAACCATAATGGGGTTTTCTTTGCTTCTCTTCTGGCTAAGCATGTTGATTTATCGGATCTCCATGATAGGGTGGCGTGATGGAATGTGTCTCTGAGGGGGGAGGTGGTGTGATGGAGAGCGCAGGCGAGGAAGGAGGGGGTGCATTCCAGGGCGAGCGTCGAGGACCTTGGGTGCCCAGCCAAGAAAGCCAGGCAGGATCCGCCTTAGGGTGCCTGGGCTTTTCCCCCTGAGAACCTGTTAGCCTAGCTTAGTTTGGCAAGGTTCTGTGCAAGGTAGAAACAATAAAGATCTAGAGCTTCATTCCTGGCTCAGCGTCGTGTCTTCGCCTCAAGCACGACAGGTGGGGAGGATTTGGGGCCAGGAAGCAGTCAAGGTTGCTATGTCAAATGCCATTCTGATGCTCTCTTGATGTATTTGGACTTCTGCTTGCAGAATCCTAGTTGACATGGGCAACAGCTATGCTGGCTGAGAATTCTGGGACTTAGAGGTCCAGCACTCCTGGAGGTGTGGCGGGGCGTGGTGGCTCAGCGGGTAAGACGCCAGGCTTGTCGATCGGAAGATCGCAAGTTCGGAGGTTCGAATCCCTAGCCCTGCGTGTCGGAGTGAGCTCCCACACTCGCCCCAACTCTTGCCAGCCTAGCAACTCGAAAGCATGCAAAGGCAAGTAGATTAATAGGTACCACTTCGGTGTGTAGGTAACAGTGTTCCGCGTGCGTCATGCCGGCCACATGACCGCGGAAGTGTCTTCGGACAGCGCTGGCTCTTTGGCTAACAAACGGAGATGAGCACCGGCCCCTGGAGTCGGACACGACTGCACAAATGTGCGGGGGGAACCTTTACCTTTACTTTTACTCCTGGAGGATACCAGCTTAGGTAGGCTTGGATTCTGAGCCAGAGCGACATAATGGTGAGGCTGCAGGACAGGTTGAAGTCCACCCTCAGCCATGGAAGTTTTCTGAGTGTCTTTGTTTCTCTTGCATCTAAGCCTACTTTCCTGGATTGTCATGTAGGTAAAAGTACAAGAACCCTCTGAGTGTGGAATAGAATGAGGCAGATTTTAGTTTTGTGCCTCATTCTTGAAAATAGTTAATGTAAAACAGCATTCCAACCAGTCCTTCCTCTAATGTTTCCTCTGTTAAGACTACTTGAGTAGGAAGAAAGGAAAAAAATCTTAAGGGCAATTTTTTTTGTCCATGGATTAATTAGCATAATCTGCCAAAGGCAAGCCAAGGAAAAGGAGTTAACTAAGCAGCTTGAGATGCTGTTCTAATAATTAGAGTACATCTCCCAAGGTTTGACCTCTCTCAAGAGCTATACTTCTGTGTGTTCAAATTATTGTTTAATGTTGCTTTTCAAGGGCAAACCGTACATAGGAGCCCTTGGCATCTCTTCAAGGCCACACATGCACTATTCATTCCTGTCCCCAGGCTGTTCAGCAATTCATTCCATTGCACTAAAGGTAAAGATTTGAGTCATACTCAACTCTTGTTGACCTCATGGATGTATCTGCCAGTTTTTTCTGGCAACAGCATGGGGATGTTATAACATTGCCTTCTTCCAATATGTTTTTTTACTTCCCCGTCTAGCCTACGGTTATGAAATTTCCCATCCAGATACTAACCATATCTCACCCTTTGAGATCAGCCAACATCAATATGGTGTTTATTGCAGTACCTCCTTGTGAAAGAAGCTAAAAGGATAGGGAAAAAGATAAGCACAAAGAGTTTTCTGGTTGGTTGGTTTCTCTCTCTCTGTCTTGTTTGTTGGGATTTATTTGCAAGATTTTGATAATACCTTGGATAAGGTGATCCTTGATCCTCCTGCTGTACATTTTTGGGTACAAGAACAGCACCTAGAGACAGGAGCATAAGCTGGGATCTTAGCAGCAAATTATTTAGTAGTACTTTTATAATTTTCCTCTATGTCACGTGGCTTACTTCAGACAGGAGATGAAGTGATCAGAGCAATCAAGAAACAAGTATGGCTGGTGCCTTCCTACCCCATGGAAGCGAGTCATCCTCTGGTATCTGCCATCTCCCTCAACTTTCTTCTCCAACCCCCCATACCTGTGCTTTCTAAAGCAGCCTTTATACAGTACTTCTTGTGGGGAAAATAGGAGGAGGAAGGAGTATTAGGTATGTTCCCCGCCTTGAGTTATTTATAAAAATAATAAAGGCGGGATATAAAATAAATAATGTAACATAACTTCATTACCAAATCAAAACCATTTTTTTGAATTTGCTCAATATTCTCCGACATAATCTAACCCATTGGGGTAGATTCACATAAGTCATTTTGCAACTAAGCCACAAGAAAATTGACTTGGGTTAAAACTGACCCAATTTGGCATTTTTTGTGAACGAACGTCGCCATTAGCTTAATAACAAACCTGCTTAAGGTTCACAGCTATTCAGTCTAGAAGAGCAAACATGAGGGTACATATTTATGTTTGCGTGTTTAGCTCAACGTAAGTTCCTTTAGGTTTCGCAGAATTTATTCTCAAGTACACGTACACAAGATTTCTGCATTGATGATCATGAAGGTACATCATGCACAAGAGTTGATAGTGTATATGCATCCTGTTGTGGTCATTATTTAGCTCCCCTGCCCTCTAAGTGATTTTGGTGCGTGTGAAAAGCCTCTCCAGTTACAGTTGAGTCTTTGTGATGTAACCACCAAATGTACTTCAGGCAGAAGGAAATTGGCCCTACATACAGACTTTTGCTACGAACTAGGTGCTTGTGGTTATCGCTGTGCGAGGGAAGTTTGTGTGCTTTTCAAACTGGAAAGCTGCTTAAATACTGGGGCTTTGGTGAGCTTTTATTTTTTTTCTCTTCCTCACAAAAAGCAGCAGCAGCAGACTGGTTACTTGCGAGAAAGATAGTTTTGGTGTGCGGATTCTTGCTTTCATAAGTGTTCTGCCCTTGCGAGCAGCTACTTCGTTTGCACTGTGTGGGCCATTTTATGTTGCAATTTCCATTTTGCTGCATTTTTGACACTCTAGTAAAGTAGATCATTGCTTTCCCCCTTTTAAAAATGGAGAAATAAAATTATGAAGGAATGGGAACCCTGCCTTAGATCACTGTAAGAACTGGCAGAGGCAGATAGAATTACATACTGCTATAGTTACTTTATTTTCATTACAGTATTTATAAACCGGGCTGTATATTTCAGAATTGATTCCAAAGAGGTGCTTTTGAGTGCATGTAGTGCAAACATAGCAGCTTTCTCCTGTTTTCTTTAAACAGTTAAAATATCCTGTTGTAAACTAAACTAGAAAGGAAACACGTTACACCTCTAACTTAAGTTCCCAGTGGCCTGGTTTACCCATCATGCTAAACCAAAATGCTTTTATTTCTTGCTTAGTACGGATGTTAGATTAATATGTGGTCTATCAATATGTGGATAGACAGCAATATGTGTCTATCAGAACACTATGGGGAACTCTGGGCGGTTTACAATAAAATCACATTTAAAATAAGGATATAAAAATATAAAATTACAATTAATTAATACAATTAAATAATTATAAAATCCAATTTGGCAAATTAGCTTAACAAAAAGGAAGGACATTATGGAATTAACCACCCCCATGAGGAACTGTTACTTTCCCCTTCCCATGCCAGGCGGCAGAACCAGGTCTTCAGCTCTTTCCTAAAGGTCGGGAGGGAGGGGACCTGCCTCAACTCTGGGGGCAAGATATTCCAAAGGGCGGGTGCCACTACAGAGAAGTTTAATAATGGTTTAGAGATTAGAGCCAACGAGGCTTTTGGAAGTCTATTATGGATGGAATTACAAGCATGTTGGGCACACCTCTCTGGAGTCCTGGGATCCTAAGTTGTTGAGGGTTTAGTACATTTTGAGTTGGATGTGGCCAGGAATCCTGGAACTTGCCATCCTAATACAATTCAAAGTGCTAGGTTGGGAAGACAAGTAAGGTCCCCTGGAACATCCTCCCTCCTGAGATTAGGATGGCCCTGACCCTGTTGGCCTTTTGGAAGGCCTTGAAGACCTGGTTATGTGCCTGGGCCTGGGGTCCCAAGTGTGTGAAGGGCCCCATTTCCTGGTTATGCTAACACCTACGGATTATAATATTTCTCGGCTGCTGTATCTATTTAATTTTTCTTTTGTATTGTGTTTTTAATTGGTTTAATTGATTTTATGATTGTTCCCTGCCCAGAGTCACTTGTTTGAGATGGGCAGCTATTCAAATTGAATGAATGAATGAATGAATGAATGAATTAATGAATGAATGAATGAATGAAGATAGATAGATAGATAGATAGATAGATAGATAGATAGATAGAATCTTATCAAAATCTAAAACCTGTTCATCAGATGTGATTAGGTCATAAGTAGAAAGGCCAACTCTTGCTCTGGCCAACCTAGCAATTCGAAAGCATGCAAATGCAAGTAGATGAATAGGTACCACTTCGGTGGGTAGGTAACAGCGTTCCACATCATGACGGCCACATGACCATGGAAGCGTCTTCAGACAGCGCTGGCTCTTCGGTTAACAAACGGAGATGAGTACCGGCCTCTAGAGTCGGACACGACTGCACAAATGTGGGGGGGGAACCTTTACCTTTACTTAGAAAGGCCATTTAGGCTGCTGATGTCTATAAACCTCTTGACCATTATCTGTACTGGTGTGATTTGGAGGGCAAAGCTGTTGGAGGGCACCATCTCGAGGAAGGTTGTTGTAGTGGTAAATAATGTTGGACTAATGGGGCAGCACGGGTTCTGAAGCTGACTATCTTGGGCCATTCACTGATCAGGTTCACTCATTGCACAAACTGTTGTATGTTTCACATGAAGCCACAAATTATGACTTATAAAGTATTGTGGCGGGATTCACACAATGCCAAGCTTCATTATGTTTTAACGTGACCTATGAAACCAACTGTAATATTTCAGGCTGAGGCTCCTCAGAAATGTGTTGTGAAAATATTCAGCAGCTGGGATTACACAGCACCGTAAAGCCATAATGTGGTTTGCTTGCTTTTGGCTCAGGGTACAAGTCCCACCATTGGGATTTATTCAGAATGCCCTGGTTGAACAAACTGTGGCTTAATATTTATTTATTTAATTTTTATCCCGCCTTTATTATTTTTATAAATAACTCAAGGCGGCGAACATGCTTAATAGTCCTTCCTCCTCCTATTTTCCCCACAACAACAACCCTGTGAGGTGAGTTGGGCTGAGAGAGTGTGACTGGCCCAAGGTCACCCAGCCGGCTTTCAGGTCTAAGGCGGGACTAGAACTCTCAGTCTCCTGGTTTGCCATTGGCTCCTTCCTAGGGCTGAGAGACAGGGACTGGCGCAAGGTCACCCAGCCGGCTTTCATGCCTAAGGCGGGACTAGAACTCTCAGTCTCCTGGTTTGCCATTGGCTCCTTCCTAGGGCTGAGAGACAGGGACTGGCGCAAGGTCACCCAGCCGGCTTTCATGCCTAAGGTGGGACTAGAACTCTCAGTCTCCTGGTTTCTAGCCCAGCACCTTAACCACTAGACCAAACTGGCTCTATGCTTTGCAAGCCAGTTAGTGTAGGTTTGGGTAGAAGTGAAGAGCAATTTTATTGAATACTTTTGTGGAACTTGTGCACAATCAATCAATCAATCAATCAATGTATATATGTATATATGTATATATGTATATATGTATATATGTATATATGTATATATGTATATATGTATATATGTAGGTTGAGGGGTCTAGTAGACGTAGTAAGCCTGCTGCATGTATAAATTTACTGTAACACAAAAAAACATTAACTTTTGCTTTACACAAAATGGGAAAGAGATTTTTTAAAACTTCCTGTTCAATAAAGGGAATCATTAGATCTGTTATGCTGGTTGCTTCATTCAGTTTGACTTGCTCTAAATATCCAAGGTAACAGAGATTTATAGCAAATAAGTCAAATGAAAAAAAAAGTTGTTTGTATTTACTGAAGATGACCACGCATTTACCAGTAAACAGATATAATCCAATAAGCAGAAATCAGCAGAGGCCATTTTTGCTGTCTGAGGTAGGACATATTTCTTTCCATCTCAATATGGGTAGCAGATTTTGATTAATATACTATGAAATTGTCATTTTGCTGCTCCTGAATGTACACCACAAGATTATAAGGAAGGGCTGGCCAAAGCTGTCTCTTCAACCTTCTCCAGCCTAGACCCCTTCAGATACTGTATGCTGGGATTACAGCTTCCAGAATTCCCTGCACATCTGGAGTCTGGCAGGTAAAAGCTGTTTGCTTGTAGGCCTGGTCCTTGCAAAACACTAAACTGTTAAGTGGATCATTGGAATTTTGGCTTGGCATATGTGCAAATCCGACCTCCATGGCTTGTAAATCATAGTTTATGGCCTAGCATGGTATACACAGTCAGTCATTTGTGGTTTACTTCATAAACTGAAGTTACACAAACCTTGGCTGGGTTGACAAAGGGCTGAACATGATTTGTGAGACCAGGTTGGGAAAGAAGCAGGCCACCCATATTTTACGCCGGAGCTTTTCAAACAGTAATGCATAGACCATAAAAAATTCAGCAAACTACTTTCCAGACGTCAGTGAGAAGCTGGCAGAGTAGTTGAGATATTTGTACTTGAACTTGTTAAATTTGGCCAACGTGGTACCCCACTTTGAGCAGGAAGGTGGGAGATAAACCAAATACTTCATCCTAACTATATAGACCCCGTAGTAACCTATGGCTGCGAGAGCTGGACCATAAGGAAGGCTGAGCGAAGGAAGATAGATGCTTTTGAACTGTGGTGTTGGAGGAAAATTCTGAGAGTGCCTTGGACTGCAAGAAGATCAAACCAGTCCATACTCCAGGAAATATAGCCAGACTGCTCACTTGAGGGAATGATATTAAAGGCAAAACTGAAGTATTGTCGAAGGCTTAAAACTGAAGTACTTTGGCCACATAATGAGAAGACAGGATACCCTGGAGAAGATGCTGATGCTGGGGAAAGTGGAAGGCAAAAGGAAGAGGGGCCGACCAAGGGCAAGATGGATGGATGGTATTCTGGAGGTGACGGACTCGACCGTGGGGGAGCTGGGGCTGGCGACGGCCGACAGGAAGCTCTGGCGTGGGCTGGTCCATGAAGTCACGAAGAGGCAGAAGCGACTGAACGAATAAACAACAACAACTATATAGACCTTTTGGGAAAACAGGTCCACCTATCCCATGGCTTAGCAAGGTCCGGGCTCTACATCCTTGATGCCTTGATGTAGAACAATGTTTCTCAATCTCAGCAACTTTAATATGTATGGACTTCAACTCCCAGAATTCCCCAGCCAGAGTTGAAGTCCATACATCGTAAAGTTGCTGAGATTGCGAAACCCTGATGTAGAACAAGGATGGGCCATTTTTTCCAGGGACTTGAATGTTTCCCTGGCCTGCTGGAAGACTGTAGCTGATGTCACATCAAGAGGGGGGGTGATGGTTAGGCCTGCTTTTTAGTGTTTCGTGAGGGGCTTAAGGATAGGAATGCGAGCAGGATCTCTCTTCCCATTTCCATCCCTTTCAAACGCTCTGCGTTTCATCAGACTGCCAAAATTGGGTGGTGAATTGGGGGGGAGGGGCAGTTTCCATTCCCACCCTTATCTCGAAAAAATAAAAATGATGCTATTGAAAAAGTAATTTTGATGCTGATCTTGGGGTGCTCTGGAGGTGTATGCAGGCTGTGGGTTGCTCACCTGAAGGTAGAATAGCAATAGAGGAACATCTTAAGTATCTGTCGGGCACCCAGAAGTCTCCCTGGGGAAAAAATTGGGAACTGTAGTTGTACTTCTGGTTTCCTTAGCCCAGAGTCATCCAGCTTTGGTGGGTGGCTGCAACTCCCAGCCAGCATATATCAAGGGCACCAGACTAATTCCATTTCTTCAGGATGCAGTGAGATAGCTGTACCCAATTTGGGCAGTATGTATGTATGTATGTATGTATGTATGTATGTATGTATTTATTTATTTATTTATTTATTTTACGTATTTATACCCCGCCTATCCCCTCCCTAGACGGAGGGCTCTAGGCGGCTTACATACATTGCAATTCATATTTATACATTCAATATTAAACAATGTTTACCGCGATCTGAGGGAAGGGGTAAGGAACCGACTCTTCTTCAGTGGGTATTGGACTACAAGTCCCAGGATACCTTGCTTCCGAGTCGGCTGCTGACGTCCTGGATGTTGCTATTCGGGATTCGTTGTCCTCCGCCGCCATTCACGGGATCTTCTTCGTGCAGAGGGCGACCCCCGACAGGACGCCAGCACATTTTCCCACGTAAGGTGGTACCCATTTATCTACTTGCATTAGCTTTCAAACTGTTGGGTTGACAGGAACTGGGGCAAGTGACGAGAGCTCACCTCGCCACGTGGAGATTCGAACTGCCAACCAACTGACCGGCAGTCCTACAGCATCAGCGGTTTAACCCGCTGAGCTACCGTGCCCCTTTCTGCACCCAGAAATCCCCAGCCAGCATGGCCATTCCTCATCTGAAGGGCCCAGATTGGGAAAGTTTGATATTGTGGACAAACTCTTCTCAATTTGTACTCTTCTAGCCCCTATTATCCCCAGCCAGCATGGCCAGCTATCTGGCGATGATGGGAATTGTAGTCCCATACTTCTGAAGGGCACCATAGTGGGGTTGGCAGAAGATAATTTCTGTAATGAAAAGCTACCTTAACCATTAAGGATGTTGTGTTTGGAAAGAAGCACTGTTTTAAAAAGGTCACTGGAAACTTAAAAAAGAATAATTGGGATATTGATTTGTACAGTGGTTAAGATCAGTTGCAAGTTAGCTGTGGCTTGGGGGGAAAAAATCTATCCATGAGCCATAATGAGGAACCTGGTGATCATGAACCAATCGTACAGTTTGAGCACAATCCCAGCCGACTCCCACGCTGTGGTGAGAGCCTACGTTGCACCCTGGGGCTACCTTCTTATGAAAATCAGGGTTATGAAATTTGTTCTTGTCTGGAACAAATTGTGAAGTTAACAGGCTGAACGCTTTGGTCTTTGAAGTGTGAAAACTTCTCAGCAAAGGTTGGTGCCATCTTAAGAGCTGAGCTTTGAGGGAGAACTTTTCAGGTCATCCCAGAGTGTTCCTGAGCCTTTTTGAGTCTGGTTGAGCTTGAGATGGATTCTGCTTCGTTCTCTTTGATTTCTCCTACCCATCTTTCACTTTTTATTTCCCTACACAGAATATTAGATTCCTTGCTCTCACTTTCTCTCTCATCTTGAGTGGTGACTGTTTGGGAAATATGAAACCTGTTGGCGACGTTCACATAATACACTTAACTTGGTTATTGAAGGAAGCGATTTTTTGTGTATCCACAAGACCTAAAATCACAAACCAACCAAACTGGTTTGGTTGATGTAGCATTCCAACCTATTAAAAAAACCCAATGCTAAAACTCACCAAGCATAGTCACATTTTCCCCTGACCTGGTTAAATGTGTTGTTTGAACACTGCCGGGTAGTCCGTGAATACCAGCAAGTATGGCTCATTGTTTCTACCGTTCAACAATTTTTGTTAAAAAATCAGAGATTAGGAATGAGGTGGCCAAGTTCACCAATGACTTAAGTTATTTGGAGCTGTTAAAACAAAAAATGGGGAAAGAAGATTTCCACAAAGATCTCTTCAAACTGGGGAAGTAGGCAATAAAAAGGTGAATGTGATCCAAAGGGAAGAAAATATGAAGTGATGCATATTGGAGCATACAGTCCTAAATTAATTTACTGTACATGTATACAGTATATGTAGGGGGCGTGGTGGCTCAGCGGGTAAGACGCCAGGCTTGTTGATTGGAAGATCGCAAGTTCGGAGGTTCGAATACCTTTACCTTTTTATACAGTATAAAATGTATACAGTACATTTTATACTGTATACTGTAAAAAGGTAAAGGTTCCCCCCGCACAGTTGTGCAGTCGTGTCCGACTCTAGGGGCCGGTGCTCATCTCCGTTTGTTAGCCGAAGAGCCAGCGTTGTCCGAAGACGCTTCCACGGCCATGTGGCTGGCATGACACGCGCGGAACGCTGTTACCTACCCACGAAAGTGGTACCTATTCATCTACTTGCATTTGCATGCTTTCGAATTGCTAGGTTGGCAAGAGCTGGGGCGAGTGCGGGAGCTCACTCCGTCACGCAGGGCTAGGGATTCGAACCTCCGAACTTGCGATCTTCCGATCGACAAGCCTGGCGTCTTACCCGCTGAGCCACCACGCCCCTCTACATATACTGTATACATGTACAGTAAATTAATTTAGGACTGTATGCATATACTGTATATGTATACAAATTGAATAAAATAAATAAATAACTTGATGGGATCTGAGATCACATTGGCAGATGGCAGATCATAAGCAATGATGGTGGAGTGGTGAAAAGAATGTCTGCAACTTTGACATTTCCAGGCAACTACTGAAAATCATTAAGAAAAGATTGGTAACTCATCCTCATTTTGTTTGGGGTTACACATCAAATGTACTTTATATTACTGTCTTAGAGCAGAACATCCAGAGATACGGGCAATAAAAATGAATAAAAATAGTCATGACTAAAACTGAAGACCTATCATATAGTTCATCCTGATCCTAACAAAGATGCAAGTTTCCTCACTGTAGAATAGTAAAATTTTGCCACTATATTTATCACTCTAGGGACTCATCAGGGTGCCTTTGCCAGTTTTTTAAACAGAGGCTGAATTAATCTTGTTGGAATATCAGAATAAAACTTACAACGTCAGTCCTTTGAGGAAGTCCAGGTCAAGAAACAGATACCACAAGGAATCCTAGAACTCTGCTATATTGATATAGAACACAATATTGAAATCCTGACACCATTTCCCTTCCTTCCCCCTTATACACAAGAGAATCAAAGTGGGGTCATCTTGAATTTCTTTCTCATACTTTCCTGTTTTCCTGAGCTAAGTTCATGCTTTAGTAATGGTTGCCACATATCTTCTTCAAGCCATCTCTGTACTCTTCTACACTTGGTAAGAAAATGTGTGCAATCAACACAACCTCTACTGCTTTTCACAGGTGTAATCTACCTTCTAGATTTCCTGAGGGGAGGGCATTGAAATGGGCTCTGCCCAGAAATATTTAGATTTAATAAGTGACATATGTAATCTGCAGGAAGTGTCCCTTGGAAATTCTTAAGGATCAATAAATCCTTATAGTTTGGCTGAAGTTATTTTGAATTTCTGCATCCTCAATCTTGCTGCTTGATAACCTTAGCTTTTCCTAGACCAAAAGTTCGGAGGGAAAAACCCACAAGATACCAATTCTCTTGTAGGGTTGCACTTCAAATAAAGCCATATTATGAATTGTTTGTGTTTTGCTTTAATCTGCTGTGCAAACCTAGCCTGCTTTTTATTTACTTGGTTTTGTATCACGTTTATTCATCCACCCATATTTTGGTAATTTTGCGGGGGGGTGGTGGTGGTTAGGCCCTGGCTAGCTCATAATCATCTTTGCTCACTTCCCCTTTTCAAATGTTCTGACTCTGAAAACTTGATGTTGTATGTAGAACTTCCTTAAGGGTGTAAGATCATTTGGGACTTGGATTTGTTTCCTTACAGGGTATGTAAACAGGTGCTAAAGGACACATTTGCCGTTTCCAGGGGCCCAGTGCCTTTGTCCAAGGTGTTCTTGCATTTGACATCTTGTCAAAATTCACTCCTGGTCTTGAAGATATTGGTTCTTTAAGTGGTAAATAAGGGATCGATGAAGAGGGCAGATTGGGAGAGTTATGTAAAAAGATCACCGTGGGTCAAATTCAGCATGAGTCATGGCAAAGCTGGTCACCTAAGCTGGGGGAAGGGAAATATTTGGTGTGAAAAATGGAGTGATATGTGGAGATTAAACTAAACACCTGTAGAGAGCTTTATTTTATTTGACATCTTTAAGGCTGCCCAGGGTTGGATATGTGTGGCGAGGCAAGAGAACATTGTGTTTATCTTTATATTCCCAGTCTCAGAAGAAGATGACAGAAAGGTGATTATTTCCTATGACTTCATTATTTTTGAACAATTAATTGCAAGAAAATGTATAGATCACAGTTATTGACTGGTTCACACAACATGATAAATTGGAGTTGGACAATTTGGGGTTCAGCGTGTTGTGGGAACACAGTCTTTGTCCAAGTATGTTAGGGAAACTGAGCACATTTTGAAGCCTCTATATGATGTACTTGTTTTAACATACCATGATACAGTATATAAACATTATAATCACATTCTGTTAAACCAGGGTTGAGGTTTAGTACATTGTGTGAACTAGCATTGAGTATTACAATGAAAGAAAAGGGTTTTTTTTCTGTAAGACCCCATACAGCAGGGGTGGGCAACGTCAGGCCTGCGGGCCGTATAAGGCCTGCGGGGCTCCTGCCTAAGGCCCACGGGGCTCCCGCCCACAAACTCCGCCCCTTCCACGTGATTGGCTCCCGCCTGCAAACCCCGCCCCCCAGTGCTTGTGATTGGCTCCTGCCCACAAACTCCGGCCCCCGGTCCGTGGAAATCCCAGAAACCCTGCCCCCCACCCCCCCAGTCCCTGGTTATAAATATCCAAATGGCCCTTGGCAGAAAAAAGGTTCCCCACCCCTGCCATACAGGCATAGCTCAGTGTTTGGGGTTAGAAAGGTAAACAGCCAAAACTGTATTTGTTTTCTGTTTTAGAAAACGAGTGCATTAAAAATAATTGCAAACAAACCATCAACATGTTTCTCCCCTGTTTCGAGGTGACAAAACAGGCAATGTTGTATTTAAAAAACAATAGAGCTTCCCTCGGTTAAAAATATTCTTGAAAAAGCTTCCATAAACTACGAAAGCGAGAACTGCATTTATAAAAGAGGACTGAAAAATCTGTCTGCTTAAATGTTGGATTGGGTAGGAAGGCAGAATTTGTGCATTGTGGTTTGTTTGATTTTGGCTTAGTAGGTGTAACCCAGCCAGGTTGGTTGGGAAGCCATGGTCAGTTTGGCTCACTCTATGAACCCAGCTGCTAGGGATTGTTCCACAGATAATGGTTAAAACCAGGGACTAGTGCAGAGATGCTTAATCAGAGGCACCAAGAGCAAATAATTATGTCTATGAAGGTTCTCAGTCATCCAGGTGGAATTGTCTGTAGCTTGAATCATGTCAACTGGATTTCTATTTTCTCAGTGGAAACGTTTCGCTCCTTATCCAAGGAGCTTCTTCAGTCCAAGGAGCACTGAAGAAGCTCCTTGGATAAGGAGCGAAACGTTTCCACTGAGAAAATAGAAATCCAGTTGACATGATTCAAGCTACAGACAAGACCAAATAATGCCCCTGAAAGCATGGGGAGATACTATGTGAAAGATAAGGTAGAGTGTCCCTTCAACTAAGCTCAACTTCTGGTGACTATATGGACACGTCTATGGTGCTCTTTTGGCAACAGTACAGAAGTAGTTTGCCATTACCTTCTTCCAATATGTTATTTTGACTTCTCAGTCTCTTCTAAAGTGTGGGATTTCCTATAGGCTCCTATCTAAGTACTAACCAGGCCTGACCCTGCTCAACCTTTGAAGATCAACCAAGAGGAGCTAGATATTGCCACCTTTACTTAACTCTATTTAAGTTAGGATAAATCAAGACTTACATTTTATCCTTGCCTATCCCGCCCTGGGCATCTTTTAAAAGCCACCTGTGGCCCACAGCCCCCTTCCAGACGGTGCAATACAATTTAGTATGATGCTTAAGACCAATCAGTGAATTGTTTATCCCTATGCTAAAGTCCTGGAGCCCCGAGGGAGAAATACAATAAGTCTTTGCCTTTCATCTTCTCAATTTGATGCTGACAGTGAGCTGTTGATAACTAAAATGAGATATTGCATGAAGATCAAGGCTTTTAATCCTGAAGGTCAGAAAGGTTTTGCTTTTAATCAAATGTCAGAACATCTCACTAACTTGGGTTACTCCCTGTACAGGTTGCTCTAGTCTTACTTGGCTATAAATAGCTGTGTGGGCTTCTGTAGTTAGCCAGGGAGGTCAAGAAGCTATTTCCAGCTAGAACACTTCTGTTCCAAAGAGTTTCCTCATTTGTTTCAATGGAGGAAGCCTTTATCTGCATAGGCTCCTTGTATATATGGAATGGCTCTCTTCTTTGAAATCCATGCCAAGGACCCACCCAGGGTACTATGAGTATTCATGCACACTTATCTATATGGGAGTACGTCTGGAGTCTTTGATCAAACAATGTGATCAGAAAAATGTCTTGGGATAGGTTTGCACATTGTGCTAAACCGTAGTTCCTTTAATTGGGGTTCATTGAATCAACCATAATTGGTAGGTTCAACCAACAGAAGCTCAAACAAGCTACATTATGGCTACAGTGGCTGCTCCTTACGCAGCATGGAGATTTGATATCCAAAAGAAATGTACAAGAGTTACAGACTTTGCTCAGCATTTCCCCAAATCTTGTTGGAGCAAATTAGAATTCTGGATCTTTGCAGTCCCTGTGTTGCTGGTTTAATTTTAAACCTTAAATATTCAGTTCAGCCTTGAGTAGTAATGGGGCTCATTATGACTTAAATAACTGTTTTATTATTGGCTTTCCTTGCTATTTGTTCTGATGGTGCTCTGATTTGAGTCAAGAGATTCTGGGGGGATAGATTCTTAATCCTAGCCCTCACACGCTGCCTTCAGCCAACTCATGTTCTAGTCACTTTTTCTCACACTTCATTGACTTCCATAAAAAAACTCTCCTGCCGATATATTGGATATATTTATCACTGCTGGAAATCATTGGTTCTAACTAAAATGAAGTAACTAATTCCTGTAATGTTAATTATTACCATAATCATTGCCTTGAAATACTGCTGATTCTAATGTATCTTGGTAGTACATTTCAAGAGAATTGCAGGCCGTTAGTCTCCTAAAAGTCAAAACTAAACTAAATTCTTTTCTCAAGCAGATTGGCCACTTGATAGGGTCTTTCCTTTCTCCATGGCTAGTGCAGAAGAGGGGACAGGCAAAGGAGAGGTGGATAAATATTTTCTCCCTCCATCAACCTGCTCGCTTGCCTGGATGGAATTTCACATCTGTTTGGCACCATTGGTAACATCTGGGTATTTATTGTGGGTTGGTAAATGCAAGGTTATTATAGGATTTCTATAGTCCTTTTAATGTACTGAGTGGCAATGGTAGAATGTATGATTTTTTTAACATATGGAAAGAAAAAGTTAATCTGTCAAAATAGTTTACCATGCAACTATTATTAATCATTGGGTTTTTTTTAAAATAACAAATAAAATGTAATATCTATACATTGTTGTGATTTATTCAGAGTCAGTTTTGAGTTGGGGGGCTTACAAATTTAAATAATAAATATATAATCTTGGAAAAGATGGATTTTTTCCCTTATGGTGCTAAACAATTACTGTTCTGTGAAAGAACATGTGCTTCTTTTCAAGCAAAGGCACACCTGCTTTTTTTTTTAAAAAACCCTCTCTCTTTTTCCTTGTAGCTCCTCGGTCAAAGCACTCATCCCAGGGAATTGCTGACAGGCTGGGAAAGATGCTTAAATGAACACGGGCAAAATTGCCTTCAGTTGCACAAATGACAGTTGTGTCTAGAAAAAGATGCACCGACCTCTCTGTGGGTAGCACATGGCTTTGGAGTGGAGAAGGCGGAGGGGGCGGGGCCATCTTTTTAGACTGATGCTGAGATCCGAAGGGCTTAATCCTTATAAGAAGAGATGCTAACTCAGAACTCAATTTTCCTGACGTGGCCAACCGAGGGTGATCTGACAGCTACCTGAGTGTGAGGAGCACTTGCTGCTTGGAACCACACAGATCGGTCTTTCTGTGTGAAGAGAGACATAGAGACTGTCTGGAATTAAAATGCCAGCTAAAGGCAAATACTTTTTTAATGAAAGCGAAGGTTGCAAGTTAACAGATCCTTTATATGAGAAGTACCTTTATGCAAGTCAACAACACCCACTGCTCTTCTTCCTGCTCTTCATTGTGGTTGCATATTGCTCAACACTTATCATAGTCTTTGTCTGTAATCATGTGAGTATATGCTACTGTTCTTAGTTTTTGTACTCTGAATAAGACTGGAGGGTCTAATTTCATATGTTGGAACCAGTGTATGAATGCAAACTTGGCCATCATTTTTAAATTCATTGTGCTTTGCATTTTTCAGAGCAGGTCGCTCCCCATCTCCAGCAAGTTAGGGAAAAGCTGGTTAAAAAAACCACAAAAGTTGATGGAAACAGTTTAGAGAAATGCATAATATTACGGGGAACTCTTGGTAAAAAGTATGCACTTTAGGCAAAATTGCAAATAAGAATGCTTAAGTTTAGAGAAACGGAAACACATTTTAGCACAAGCTTGAAAGAACCCCCCTCAAGTTCAAATAAAGTTTTGGATGCTTTCTTCTACAATTCATATCTGTACACATTCACAACAGGTTATATTTCTAGAGAAATTGAAATAAATGTAGAATCTGTTAAATGCCTCACCAAGTGCTCTGTAGCTTAAAGGAATCCTTGAACTTAATCTTAAATGTAATATGAATGCCTTATTAATGTCAGATAATATTATTGCTTCAAACGAGACTTTAGATCTAATGTGATAATTTTTGAAATTCTACTCTTATGTCGGCATTGGCACTGAGATCAAATGCAGTTTTTTATGTATAAAGATCTAGGCTTGTAAGAACAAACTAACTACCTGGATTAACATTTTCTAGCCCAGCCAGATATCAGAAGGAGGAAATAAGTGTGATAGCACTTTTTTGCTACTTGTGTTTCTCTACTCTGTTTCTAAAAGTTGAGGACCAGAGATAAGGGATGTGCCAGACTTACAGTTTTGGAGATAGGACCCCACACACTATTTCCTTTTTCTGGAAATTTACCAGATCACCTCGGAACAGCTGTTCCCAGAAGAAAAACAAACCATTCTGATATTTTCTATATCTCCAGTTAAAAGGATCCGATAGCAGATGATGGGAAAGACTTTCCTGAGGGATTTAGAGAGCAGTCCCTTGTCTGAGTAGTCCAGTAGACAAGATTAGACTAAGCCAGGTTTCTTACGTTCCATTATGCACTGGCTTCTGAGGTGCTGATTATGTAAAAATACAGACGGCAGCAAAATCGTATCATGAAATTAAAATAGGAACGCACACGTGCAGCATCTGACGGGCTAACTAACTTTGCTTTACTTTTAACAGGATCTAGATAAACACCTTGGCTTTGTTGTTACAGTCAGCATTGCGCTCATCATCTTCATCATCATGTATGTTTTAGTTTATATTGAATATTACTTTTGGTGCCAGCTAAAGCTCTTTGCAGTCGTGATCTGGATCAGCTTGCTAGCCATAGGATACGTGTCCATTTTCGACAAGGAAGACTCTCCACCTGCTGGATGGGAACAGGTATTTCCGCCACGTAGTTATGATGCCACCCTTCCACCAGAAAGGGGCTGCCTGTGCCCCCCCAGCACCCCTTTTATGACCCTCATTCAGTACACCCTGATAGCATTGCCAAAATGAAGCAGGAAAAATGCCCGTTTTTGATGACAATTTTTCCTCTTTCTTTAAAATGGGGGGCAGTAAGGTAATTCTTTTGCCTCTTAATTCCCTTGCCCAAACACTTTTGGTCTGCTCATTCTGGTGGCAGTATGTTATCCTAGTTACTGTCCTCTCTGAATATCCTAGAATATCATTTCTTGGAGTAAAAGAAAGAGAAGTTGGCTATGTTACTCAAGAGTGAAAAAAAAATCTTAGCAGGGAATATGCCGATCTTTCTTCCTCCTGGTTCCTGCCACTTGAGACTCTTCTCTATTAACCTTCTCCTTGTTTTTATTCCAGGTACCATTTTTTCTGTTCATCATCTTCACGACATATACCATGTTGCCCTTGGCCATGAGAGATGCTGTCATTGTCAGCTCTATTTCTGCCCTCTCTCATATTATAGTTCTCAGCATTGCCGCAGCAGAACACAAACCCAAACAGGATCAACATACCTTACTCCTTCAGGTAAGTCAGCTTGGGGAAACTGAGGCTCAGGACCACCTGTGTTCCCTGGAACATTTTGGGGAGGATCCTTTGATCACAATTACCAAAAATCAGGCATGATTTCCTGCCAGTTTGAGGCAGAAAACATAAGAAAGCTAAAGCGTAAATCCTTGAAGAGGTTTCAGATAGGTTTAAAAAGCAAACCAAATCTGTTTGACCTCACCAATATAAGAAAAATCGGAAAATGATGGTCCCCTGCACACGTGTTATAGTTCCCCCAGTGAGCATCGTCTTACAAGTTGCGTTCTTTTCTGTGGGAGGAAAGGAATTCTTCTATTAGAAAGGTGGTATAAATTATATAAGCTTTTATATTAGAAATGTTTTCTTCTTTAAAATTAGCTACCTTGTTGGTCCTATATTCATTTTATTGACGACTAGTTTGAATTTCAGATAATTATTTACATATTCAGGCATGTTTAACTTTTATATATGTGTGCATGCATAATATGTATGTATGTGTGTAAATATATATTTTCTGCTTGTTGAATTGCAGTGACTATTTTATTTTTATTTATTTATTTATTTATTTGTTTATTTATTTATTTATTTATTTATTTATTATTTAGATTTATGTTACCGCCCATCTCCTCCAACAGAGGACCCTTATTTAATTTAAGGGGAAAGATAGTGAGATAATAGGGATCTTGAATTCATCTGGAGTTTTGATTCACACCAAAACAATATACTAGCTGTTGGGTGAACCACACAGTTCTTCCCAGATATTTTTCCACAAGGTTGTGCTAAATTCCAGAAGGAATATTTGATTTTTCATGAAAGGGGTGGGTATAATCATTCCTAAAATTACTTGAAGGGTTATAAAGGGAAATACTCTAGTTTTTGTAAATGTGGAAACTATGATCTGCCAATGTATTTTTGCAATCGCTTGGCAGGCCCTGGTTGTCTAGACAGTCACTTTTTCAGATCTGATAAACAGCTCAGCAAAACCATTTAGGATCCACACAGTTGAGATGTGTGTCATGCTTTGGAGAGTGAGGTCATGCATTTCCTTCCCACAAATGAATGCCTTGGACATGATTGAGGCAACCCTTTTGTTAACGCTTTGCTCCCTTCGATTGGTACTTTGCTCCCTTCTTGGCAAATCTACTGAATTTTGAGGAGTGGTGCATTTTCATGCCACCTTCTCATTTTTGAAGCACTCTCTTACTTTCAGTCAAGAAATGGGTTTGGTTTGATTCCTAGCCAGAAAGCAAAGCAAAGCAAAAGAAAACCTCAGGTGGATTCCCTTTCCTACCTCAAAGAAACAAACAATAAATTCAGTATGAATGAAGGTATTTAGAGAGTGAAATTCCAGCATGAAATGGAGAGAATATTTGGACTGCAAAGAAGCAGGCCTAGAAGGAGATCTTGGACGGACTCTCCTGAAGCTTTTTTTTTTTGAATTAAATGTAGTGACTGGGTATGTTTACTTTCGTTCCTCAAAGAGAGCAGGTTTTTTAAATGAGAGTTTAAGATCACGGCTTATTCTGAATGTGATAACTGTGGTTTCCTAGTTCGGGCAAAAGAAGAAACTACAATTACATAATGACTTGTTTGTGTGCTAGGAGCAAAAGGTGGAGAGGTTGTGCTGCATGTTGTTTATTCGTTCAGTCGCTTCCGACTCTTCGTGACTTCATGGACCAGCCCACGCCAGAGCTTCCTGTCTGTGCTGCATGCAAGGGTGAAAAGGCTAATTTTTATCTCAGTGAGATAAAGCTGAGATATGGCTTTGAAATCTGCTAGGTTTTTTCACCTCTAATGAATGCCTGGCTCTTTTAGAAGTGGTGGGAAGACTATACAGTCGGGATTTCCGCAGACCGGGGGGCAGGGTTTGCGGGTGGGAGCCAATTGTGCACACCGGAGGGCGAGGTTTGCGGGCGGGAGCCAATCACAAGCACCGGGGGCAGGGTTTGCGGGCAGGAGCCAATTGCGCGCACCGGAGGGCGGGGTTTGCGGGCAGGAGCCCCGCGGCCCAGTTCCTAACAGGCCATGGCCCACTGGTTGGGGACCCCTGTCTTATTACATGGAAAACTATGTGTAGGAAAGCAAACTAAAAATTAGTTGCTATAGTCACTGAAGTTTGTTGACCATGATTTATGACTTAGCTGTTGTAGCAACCAACAATTTCTGGCTTATTAAATCACTGTGGTGTAGCACAACGTGTGAACTTTGTCACTGTGTGAAATGACCTGCATTAACAAATGAGCCAACATATCAGTCATGGCTTTTGAAGTTAATCTTCTGGTTATGGACGGGTTTCAGAGTTTGGGGAATGTGCTTTTTTCTCTTAAAACGAAATAAATTTCAAATGTGATATGCAAGTATTTGTTTGTAAACGTTTGTTCTTTCTTTCTCCAGTCTATTGTACAGTCATTCGGAGATTTAGAGAAAAGTTCAGATCAAATAAAATAAAAACAGGGAATTTAATTTAGTGCCTCTTCCAATATTCCTACAAAATCCAGATCATTTGTTCCCGTAAAAGGAAGGCCAGGTTCAAAGTAGAGAGCTTTAAATTTCTGAAGGTGTTTTCAAGATGAGTCAACCCATCTGTCAGGGAGAAAGGGCGCAAAACCTAATTGTAACAACTCTAAAACCCATCATCCCTGGAATTGCAAGCTAATCTGGAAGGAAATGAATTCCTGATCTTATAATAGGCCAGTTAAGTGCTGGCAAAACTGAGAATTAACTAGTTGGTAGGGTTTTTTCCAACTCCATTGACTGTTATGGTCTCCTAAGTCTGAACACGGTCAATCTACTCAAATACGGCCAACGTTGACGGGCAGCAGCTTGAAACCTGGACCATTGGTGTGCAAAGTAGGTCCCCTGCAACTGAGCTGTGGCCCTTTTCCACTTCTCCTTAGCCACCCTAAGTCATTTTGAGGCCTTTTCATTCACAACAAGGGGAGTTGTTCTAGGCACCAGCTGGGCGCTCTTCTTAAAGAGAACTCGCTGTTAATCTATGCAGCTGTCATGCCCCCAAATAATTGCTTCCCTGCTTTTTGTCTCTCCCGAACTGGAAATTCGTCATCTTCTATTTCCTTGTTGGTTCATTCTCCCTTTAAAGCAAGTTCATGAAAGGAAAGAAAAACAACCTCCTCGAGTTATTAAAACAGGTAATTTCCTTTTCCATCTTAGCATATTGTACACACTGGATCTTCATCAGAAAGTGCACACTTGATGGGTTCATTTCCTTAAGGGTAGGTGCTGCCTGAGTTTGCTCATATTGATTATTAAATCATATCTTTTTTAAAGCAATGATTCTGTCTTCTGACACTTCGCTGGAACACAAATACCATGCTTCTACATTCATTATTCTTTCCCCCTCAGTTACCTTCAACTGAGCAAACAGTCTCTGTTCATTTTTTTAGCATTTATTTGTTGTAGTAGATATTTTAAAGAACAGATTCAAGCAGAAAAGAAGTCAGAAAAGCAAATAGAAAAGAACATTACAAGCAATATAAGATTAAGTAAAGCTTTTGAAATAACATTAGATTAGTGCTGCATATTAAGTTATCTTACATCATTTTAAGGCCTCAGAACATTATTAAAAATCAAGTTGATATTCAGTAATTAAAAACAGCCAGTATAATATGAATCATAAATCAGAATAAAGGATTAACAAAGGTTTCTGTCTGTATCTAAGAATTCTATTGTTATTTAACACATCAAACAAAAAACATATTAAAGCCTTATGTTAAGAGAAAGCCAAACTTTAGACACGGTGCAAATCTGTACGTAGAATTGTAATCCGTAAATGGTTTCTAAGTTGAATTTAATTCTGTATCAGACTTGATTTTCAAGTACAGGGTTATTTTTGACATTGATCTCCCATAGCTTAGCTTGATATTCTACTATACAGGGAATTATACATAATTTCCAATAAAAAGCATAAAGTGTCCCAGCACCTGTTATCATATACAAAGCCAACTTGGTATATTTTGTGGGAATATGAGGTTTATTAATGTTTAACAGAAAAACAGCTGGCTGGAAATAGAATTCAACCTTTACAATATGTTTCATTCTATAATAAATCGTCTCCCAGAACTGTTGAACTTTACAACATTGCCACCAAATATGAAAGAATGATATGATGTCATTATTATATTTCTCAGCATTAATGAGTTACCTATTTTAGTGATCAATACTGGAGTAACAAACCAATGTAAAACATCTTATGTGAGTTTTCTCTGTGATATCACTACAAATTTAATATTTGTCTTCCCTTGATATATAGAGAGCAACGTTGGAACAGATTAAGATGATCTGTTATTTAAAAGTACCTTAAAGGTGGTGATCAGATTAGACTAAGTGTATCCTTAATTGCAGGGTTTTCGATGGTTGGAGTAGAAACATTTGCTCTTCCAAATTCTTCAGAATTTTGACTGGTGGCACCATTAGTGAGCAAGTGGCAGAGTTCATTTTTTTCTTCCACACTTCCCTCATAAAACAAATCAAAGTATGTTGCTTTTGGGGCCATGGTTAAACTGTGGCAGAGTTCAAACATTCCATTAACCCACCATTCAGTTCGCGTGGCTTTGGCTAACTGTGCAGTGTGAACCTGGGCATTATGGTTTCTAAAGCAGTGGTTGTGACATAGCACAGTTGTCTGTGATGAAATGTGTTCCTGAAGGAGGGGGTGATGTGGATTCCGGCGCTGCCGCTGGTTCCCAGGGAGGGAACGCATTCCAGGCAGATAAGAGGATTCGCAGCCCAGACTCTGTTGCTGGGAAAGTTAAGAGGTTCAAGGTAACTCTGCCCTAGAGCCTTCCTAGGTTATTTACCCTTAGGTTGGTTAGAGTAGCTTTAGTCTGGCAAGATTCTGTCTATACGGTGAGAACAATAAAGAACTAGAGTTGGAATACACAGAATCGTTCTTGGTCAGGGCCCGGCATTGTCCTCTGTCTGGGCCCTCTCCAGTGTTGTGTGTGTGGAATGAAAACATCAATTGTCAGGCTATTTAAGAAATTCTGGGAAGTGAAGTCCTTGTTTGTTTGTCTGCTTGTTTGTTTATTACATCTGAAGAGCACCCAGCTGATGTACTGTAGGTGAAGCACCCTGTGGAAGAGGACTGTATTTTATTTAATAAATGATGGTGAACCAAACCAAGGCTTGAAAGGTCTGCTCTCTCTCTCGGCTTTTTCAAGGGTTTGAAGACACTCTTTTTAAAATGAGCTCTTACTTGTTGATTTTAATTGTTTATAGTATTTCAGGTCATCACTTTCATTTGAATCTTTTACTGTGGACTACTGAGGGAGCCTGGTAGTTGGTGGGATAAGTTTAATAAATGAATGAAGCATTTTCGGCAAGTTTGTTAAAAAAAAGCAATTGAGTAGGAGATGCTAGGAGACCTTCTCTGGAAAAAGCATTGGGGACTGATGGGGAAGGACAAGGGAGATAGGATTTCCCATTACAAAATTGGAATAAGAAAGGATTTTTTTTGTTTTGCTGTGTTCAATTATTATTTATGATGCAGTTTGCTGTTAGGATAGTATTCTGTGCAGATTGGGCTATTATGGCTTGTTCAGTAAGATGTGGCTGGAAAGAATCGTTACTGAACGTAGCCTGCTGCAAAAGTATCAGATCATAAATGTATGGTTTTCTTTCATTTCCTCAGGTTGTTGCTAATGCCTTCATTTTCCTTTGTGGCAATTTGCTGGGGGCATATCACAAGCATCAGATGCAAGATGCCTCATGGGATCTGTATCGCTATACGTTAAAGTGCATCCAAGTCCAAATGAAACTAAAAATTGAAAAGAGGCAACAAGTAAGTGGGATATCAAACAATAAAATGAAACATGTTTTCCTATATAGTTAATTATTAAGTTTAGCAAGTGCAGCGCATAACTTATTCCAGGTTAGGTTCTCACCGTATTGCTGCTTTATTGGCAGCCATTAAAATGAAACCCAGAAACATTCATTAATATTATTCCAGAATAATTCCAGAATAGCCCAGGAACCTCTCTGGACAAAATGACTATAAGCAGAGCGTTTGTAAATGAATGTATGTTGTTTTGCACAGATTTACAAATGTTCAAATTGAATCACCAATATGTGATGGAAGCACTAAATCAGCAAACAAACATTGCATGGCCCAATTCATGAGCTGCAGTGCCATGGCGGGGAGGGCTGTGCTCTTATTAGTTCAATAATCTTTCCTTCCCCCTCCCTATGTTGATTTGAATGCCTTGGCGGTATCACTCTTGCTTTGAACTATTCAAATCTTCCTCTTTTCTCCAAGGAAAGCTTGCTTCTGTCGATCCTGCCAGCTCATATATCCATGGGAATGAAACTTGCCATCATAGAGCGTCTCAAAGAAACCAACGATATGAAAAAGCACGATAATAATTTCCACAGCCTGTACGTGAAACGGCACCAGAACGTCAGGTAAATCTTTGTGCTGCCTAGAACCCCTTTCTCTATGGGGCCGTGTCTTAGAACATCATGTTCTTGATATTTCTCTTGAGGGACCACAACTTTTTCAAGTTGGACTTAGCTTAGAGCAACCCCAGGCCATATGATGTTCTGTCCTTTCTCTAGTATCCTGTACGCTGACATCGTAGGATTCACTCGCCTGGCAAGTGACTGTTCTCCCAAGGAGTTGGTGGTGATGCTAAATGAACTCTTTGGAAAATTTGATCAAATTGCAAAGGTGAGTAAACTCCTCCAAGGTTAATCTGTATGCCAGTTTGAAGTATGAAGTTAAATACACGTATCTAAATAATGATTGATTCATCTGTCCTTGCTCTGAGGTAGTAAGACATAACAAAGATGTTGAGGATTGATATTGTCCCATGCCTGGCTTCATAATTTTGCCAACAGTGGTTTGTTGGATAGCTTATGCAGCCATTCTGGTTGGCATTTTTTGGAATGCAGAGAAGTGCTGCTTCAGATGAAGAGGTGACAGCTGATCTGTTTTCTGTGTAGAGAAAAGCCTACAATTGCACTGCTTAAGACAGATGCCAGTTAATTCGTATTTACAATGCTTGATGACTCACGTGATGTTTTTTTGTTTTGCAGGAAAATGAATGTATGAGGATAAAAATTTTGGGAGACTGTTATTACTGTGTCTCAGGCTTACCTGTGTCCTTGCCAGTACATGCCAAAAATTGTGTGAAAATGGGCCTTGACATGTGTGAAGCAATAAAGTATGTACTTTAAAAAGTTAGGGGTGGTGATGCAGGAATGTATAACATAGCAGTACGATAATGTGGCCTCATAATCTTCTGAAAGCAGAAGAAGTCGTGCTCCTGTCACTGTACCACTGCACTTTTATATTTATTGCTATGTTAAATATTCCCATATTAAAAAGAAGGGCGCATGTGTTTAGTTTACAGTGATTTATACTTTCATGGATTAGAGCATATGTGTGTCTCGTTTTCAATGTGCCACTAGATCCACTAGATCAGAGCTTTCCAAACTCTGTGTCGCGACACGTTAGTGTGTTGGCTGCAGTGTCTGGGTGTGTCGCGGCTGCTGCTGCCTTGATTTCCAAGTGAGTGGCAACAAGAGGAAGAAGAAATAGGGCAGCATGTGTCTAACTAACTCCCTCCTCTAGGCAGCTGTGCAGATTGAGCCTGAGAGCAAGTGTGAGAGTTAGACCCCAAATTCAAGCTCATGATCTCTCCTCCCGCCTTAGGTACCAAACCACATGGGTGACCTTGGGCCAGTCCCCCTCTCTCAGCCCTAGGAAGCAGGCAATGGCAAACCACTTCTGAAAAACCATGCCAAGAAAACTGCAGGGACTAGTCCAGGCAGTCTCCAGGAGTCAACACTGACTCAAAGGCACCAGAACAACAACAACAACAACAACAACATCTAGAGGAGTGTTCAGTTGTGTGAGACTCTACAGGCTGAAGTGTTGCAGTCCAGAGTCTGTTTCTTATTTTAGGAAGAATTGACCCTAATAGTTGACCCAGGATGTCCACTGTGCTTAATAGCTTAGTATAGAGAAATACAGAGATGTCCTTGAAGAAGAAATTCAACCACCATTAGGTAAACACCAGCTTAGCCCTGGAGGGGAGGAAAGGTTGAGAAAGAAACTCAAGATCGCCCCACCTTGATTCTGTTTGGCATACGAGGGAGGAGAGAGAATTTCTCGCAGGTTTTCAAGATTCTGTTGTTATATACCCTGCAACAATACAGTAAAGTTACAGTTGTTCTTGTCTGTTTCCTGAGCTGGCCTACCTCAAAGGGCTGACAATTAAGAGAGAGGTTATATGGTGCCAGTGGTGTCCAAAGTGCTATGGCCCCTCATTTCTCTGTCTGGTTTTCTGCCTGCATCTGATTCTAGATGAGGACTGGAGGTTTTTTAGAGAGTGTGTAAGAGGATTCCTTTAATTAGAAAGAAAAAATGGCAAATGATGTGCTTGTTGTATAATGAAACATTAGATGTTAACATAATCTTTCTTTCCAAAAAGGCCTCTTAGCTCCCATAACCATTCTTAAAAAATAAAAATGGTGGATACTTGCAACTCACTGCTTTATGCAGAAATGAGAAAAATAGACGAGAATAAATGTGTGGAACAATTTCTTCCAGGATGCCTTCCAGAAATGGCACCTGTTTTGTACAAGCGCTCATAACATGCTCTCATAATGCCAAACCATGCTGCCATTCCCAAAAGTTCATCTCTCTGGCTTCATAGGTGATCCCAAACCCACGTTTCCTCCAGCCCAACAACATCATTCTTTCACAACAATTAGAAAAAATTGAAATATCAGTATGACCGTTAAGCGTAGAGATGGGAAAATCAAGTGTCTTTCCATTTTGTCTTCTGAATTGGAGACATTATAATTTTTTTTCTTTTTTGCAGACAAGTTAGGGAAGCTACAGGAGTGGACATCAACATGAGAGTTGGCATTCATTCTGGAAACGTACTTTGTGGTGTGATTGGACTTCGGAAATGGCAGTATGATGTCTGGTCTCATGATGTCTCCTTGGCCAACCGGATGGAATCTGCAGGCATTCCTGGGTAAGCTCTTAAGGGTCACATTAAATAATTCCAAGCAGTGCTGTTGTGATGGTAGATAGTGGAAAAGTAGACTGGTTCTGCAGCTGAGGTTTATTTAGTTGGGTTTAGTCCAAGGATACAGAACATTTGAGGTATAATCTGACTTTTCAGTAGGCCACAAGAATCTGCAATGACACTAGAGCAAGCGTCAGGATCAGACATTTTTGGTTTTTTTTTCATGTTTGTGAATCAAAGCACCTTTAACTCTTTCCCCTAGTGCAAAGATATCCCCAAATTTGCCATCGATCTTCAGTGCCAAATTCCAGCATTGGATGTTGGGCCATTTTTCCTGGTTTCTGTGTGTGAGAATGGAATCAGGGGCTTTGGGAGGTAAACCACTTTTATTCCAATCCTTAATTTTGTATGAAAACTAGGGAGAAAGAGCCAAACTGCCCATTTTCAGCAGTGCAGTCTTGAAGTGTTGGAGGCCCCTAGCAGGCTGCAGATTCTCCACCCTGGTGAGTCTGTTGGGTGAACCCCCACCCCTGGATGTGATTTCTAAACCAGGTTTTAATGCCTTAGTGTATTGTGGAGTTTGCACAACATGGTAAGCAATTTATAAGGCATTTGATTGCATTCAACTTTCCCTCCCTCCCTCCCTCCCTCCCTCTTCTGTCTTAGTGAATTCTCAGCTTAGGTTTCCAGATGTGCTGCTCCATTCACCACCTGCTAAAAATCACAATTGTCTCCAAAATGTACTCAGAGTTGCTAATGTTGGTTCTGGATAATAAGATGAGTGTGTTTACTGTGGAGGGTGTGGAAAGCTGCAAAAAATTTCCTGGATCTGCAGAACCATCTCCATCCTTGTTGACAGGATTTTAGCCTCTCAAAGAGGCAGCAAGGGAGTTTATTTTTAGTCACTTTTATATGCACCAGATGGATTGATTATTCTTTCCGGTACATGAGCTTATCTGTTTGCTTGATAGTCCTGGAAGTGCAACATATCGTCTTTGTGTTCCTGGACACCTGCTTTATAGTTGCCATGGCTCAGTGTGTGGGCTATCGGAAAGAAATGCACTTTAGCTTCAGAACATAAATGCAGAATAAAGTCTTTCACCCCAAGGCTTTCCCTGGAGTTATAATCCCACCTGTGCCAACGTCTTGCTTGTTCAGGATGAAACCAGAGACCTGTGAAGTCAGAACATGCCCATTTAAGCGAGCAAACTCTTGTCTTACAAAAGACAGAGAATATTTTGGAGACACAAATGTTCGCCCACAAAAGAGAAAAAACAAAATCCTACCTCTGAGGCTTCATACACAGTATCATAACCGTAGGGGTGATTCGAAGATCTTTGTATCATCCTTCATCCATTTCTGTATTTGGGGGTTGGTCTTAGCAATGAGAGAGCATTAAAGCAGTTTTTCCCACTGCTGTTTCACGGAATGAATGAATGAATGAATGAATGAATGAATGAATGAACTTGACTGAAGCTTTTGAAGACCAGAAGTCCTATTGATTCCACTAGCTAGCTGATAACAACTTAAAACAAATAAATGATTGCATGAAACAGTGTTAGGTGTTGGAGCATGATCAAACAATATTGGCACTCTGCTTCCCCCATGCCCTCAGTTGAGGCTGAGGTCTATTTTTAGTCATCATGGGTTCCTCTGAGGTCAACTCTATACTGGGAAGTCCTCACTTTATAGAAAAGTAGAAATGATCCCACATTGGTATTTGCTTTTGCTTTTTGTAACATTGGAAAGTGCTTTGGGGTGTGTATGTATTACTAAGTAAGTTGTGCTGCTCAGTACATGGCTGTTGTGAGGCTTCCTGAGAAACCCCCTGATGCAAGCCAGCTGAACAAACTCGTGGAGAACTGCGTAGAGTGCGATACACACAGAAGTTATTTAAGCGGGAAGGAGATGAGAGAAGAGTGTTTCCAGTCTAAAGTTGACTTGATGTCGACAGCCTTCTTGCAGGCTGCTGTTGAAAACACAACGGGCTATTTGCTACCCCCTCTGGCGAGTACCGTTGGTTGGCATTACATTCGTCTCCTGTGTTGAATGGGATAGTATTCATCAGAGCAATATTGCCAAGTGCTTTGTAGACAATCGCAATGGGTGGGAAAGCAAGAAGGGTCCATGCTTTAACTGATTTGAAATCCATATTCCTGTATTGGGGAGTCAAGGGAAGGAGGAAGAAAAGCAGAGAAAACTGGCGTTCGCAAATAAACAAGGCTGACTCTACAAAGAGACAAGGTTGCTTTGGGCAGTAGATGCTGAGGGTGGCATGGAACAGTGGTGAGATGCTAGAGGCTGTTGGATCTGTGGGCTCCTCTGTGTGCCCCCTTAGCCCCAGATATTGAAGAAGAATCTAGTTGTTGGTTGGCTGGGCTGCTGTGAGAGAGGGTCAACATCTTCTATATTTCAGGCAGCAAAATGTCTTGGGATGGTACTGCAAATAATTTCGTGCAATCTAAGAAGAAATTACTGCTAGATAGACTGATGCATTTGTGTTTACAGGCAAGAATGGGGCATCTGATTCGTTTTGAAGAAGTAGTGGAGGTTGAACTTGAGTCCAAACGGAGGCAAGAGGCATTGTTTTATGGGTGAACGTGGAGTTCCACTCAAAGGGGTCAGTCAGGAAGGGATGGGAGAACGGTCTGAAGAAGCAGGAGAGTTCTGGATGCTGGCTGGTAACTTGGGAGATCCTTATATCTGTCAATCATGCATGGGGATTGCTATTTTATTTTATATTTTATATTTTATATTTTATATTTTATATTTTATATTTTATATTTTATATTTTATATTTTATATTTTATATTTTATATTTTATATTTTATATTTTATATTTTATATTATTTATATTATTTATCTGTTCAATCGTGTCCGATTCTCAGAGACTGCCTGGACAAGTCCCTGCAGTTTTCTTGGCAAGGTTTTTCAGAAGTGGTTTGTCCTTGCCTGCTTCCTAGGGCTGAGAGAGAGTGACTGGCCCAAAGTCACCCAGCTGGCTTTGTCCCTAAGGCACGACTAGAACTCACGATCTTCAGGTTTCTAGCCCGGTGCCTTAAGCGCTACACCACACTGGCTCTGTTTTATTTATTTAGTTTTATATTTATTTAGTTCAGTTTAATTGTTTGGTCACCAAACATGCTGCAGCAACTTCCTAGCAATACAGTATTCTTCCAAATTGGTGGGGTCTGTTCTTCAGACAAAAGCTTATGTGACGAGGAAGTGTACTGCTTTCTAACTACTGTATTTTATCAAATCCTTATTACTGATAAGTACTGTGGCTTCCTTTATGTGTGTTCTCTTCTCCCTTGAAGGAACTCAAATCATTTATATGGTCTTTTCTTCCCTGCTTCTAATTTCACTTTCCCGAGAAGATTACATTGAGAGATGGTGACTGTCTAGAGGTCCCCAGGGAGGGCCAGAATTATGACACATTCTTCAGACCTTGTTCCCATTGTTATTTGCTCTTTTCCCCCCTCTCCTCTCTTCTCTGGATTTGCATGATATGCTGAAGTGTGGCTTATGAAATAAACCGTAATCATGTAAGCTCACAGAACAAAGTGATTCCAAATTAATAAAGTCCAATAGCTTTGTGATGTGTGAACCAAGCTACACTGAGATTGAATATATAAGAAGAAAATTTGTGGTATCTTTCTCTCTCTCTCTTTAGAAAAGGAAAACAATAGTAGACATTGCACAAAGTTGTGAGAATTGGAATGACTGGATGCTCTATCACAGAGCTTTCCAAACTGTGTGTCGCAACACGTTAGTGTGTCAGCTGCAGTGTGTAGGTGTGTCGCGTGAATGTAACGAAAAACCTCTGAGTCGGACGCTCAGAACCTCAAGCGCCTCGCTGCTGCTGCCTCTGAGCCCTGCCAAGATTCCGCGCAGGTCCTAGTGCCTGCCTTGTGCCCTGCTGTAAGAGGGGAGTTCTGTCCAAGCCTTGCCCTGCTGTAAAGGGGAACTCTGTTTTCATGAGACATGTTGTGTCTCCATACATTTCGCTATTACAATTTATGTATGTGTCTGCGAAGAGAGGACTCACTGGAAAGGACCCTGATGCTGGGAAAGACTGAGGGCAAAAGGAGAAGGGGACGGCAGAGGATGAGATGGTTAGATAGCATCACTGATGTAATGAACATGAATTTGAGTAAACTCCGAGAGACAGTGGAGGACAGGAAGGCCTGGCGTGCTATGGTCCATGAGGTCACGAAGAGTCGGACACGACTAAACGACTGAACAACAACCATATCTCTTATAAGTTAGTTAGCTTAACCTCCGGTTTGCTAGTAAAACTGTATTACTGTGTCGTGAAATGATGCATGTCTAAAAAGTGTGTCACCAACATGAAAAGTTTGGAAAGCTCTCCTCTATCATGTTATCCAGATAAGCTGTTCAAGAGCAATGCTGCCAGGAATCTTGATTTTGGCTGCCAAACGTGAAGCTGTTGAGCAGCAGAGAGCTATCAGCGGCAACCATTGTAATGGAAATGAATTCCTTTGAGTGACCTTTCTGCAAATGTTTCAGCCTTTTGTGCACTTGTCTGTCTCCTCTTTGCAGCCGGGTACACATCACAGAAGCAACACTAAATCATCTTGGGAAAGCTTATGAGGTGGAAGAAGGAAATGGGCACCTTAGGGATCCATACCTTGAAGCCATGAATATCAAGACTTACTTGGTGATTGATCCAAGGGTAGGTATTCTTTGATGTAAAAAAAAAAAAACCATGCCCGCACATTTCTGACTTCCTTGTTTAGCATGTGTCATGCTGAGTCATGGTTTAACATGATTTATTGGGTAGCCCAGAATTGGTTGAGTTTGCACACATGGGGAATGAAAAGCATACAAACCAGTACAATGGCACACTAGGCCAGCTACAAATTGTTCAGGAAAAAAGTTGCTAGCAAGGACAGTTCTGCAACCTGAGCTATGTGGAGAGAATCCCAGAATAATTAAGCCCTTCATAAAGGAGCTGTGAAAGCAAGCTATGAAGATGTTGGGCAGACAGTGAACATAATTGCTGGGCAATAGAAAGGAAAGGAATCTAGGCCTGAAATCTGGGCTGGTTGAAGGAATGATGATTGGTATCTAGAGAAACCCCCATGGAAAGCTGAGGGAGAAAAGGATCTGGAGTCTTTAGAGAGGAAAGGAGAAGACCATCTAAATGTCATATTGGTCAGTGACTATAATAAAGAACTGAATTGACCAGCAAGAGTGGAAGTCTATGGTTGCAGACCAGGGACGAAAAAGGCAAGGCTGCATTTCCTTTTAGGTTATGCAGCCACATCGGAGTCTCTGTAGCCTATCCATGCAAAATATAAAGCTGAAAAAAAAATTAAGAAACAGAAATATACAGGGAAGAGTTAAATCATCCTAATTTAAAAATACTGTTGAGCTCTGTTGTCTAATATACAGTATGTATATCCTTTAGCAGCTGACACCAAGCTTGACTTTGATCACGTGGCCTATGGTTTTATTTTGCAAACCCATGACTCTTTGCTTGCTTCCTCCTTTTTTTGTTTTAGATCTTTATTATGTTTTGGTTGTTCCAGGTTTGGAATAGAAATTGGAAATGGGGAGGGGCAGGTAAGGTATCAAAGGCAATAAACCGAATCAAATTGGGGACTGCAACCTGGGAGGATTGATTTTGGTGTGTGCACTTGGAAAAGGAGGTTAGAAGGTATTAAACATTCAGTTGCCATGAACCACAGATCCCATGAAACAATGGCTTTTAAATTTTGGTCTCCAAGGAGCCCTTCAGGAATCCAGAAAAGGCTGTTCTTTAAATGTGTGTAATTAAACTGAGTACGCTCTCAGACTCCCACGCTTGTTTTAAGTGCTGTTCTACCAGCATTCTGAGCATAACTGGTTTTTTTAAAGAAAAGCCGTTCCACAGTGAATACTCCTGGTTCAGTTTGCTCAGCTTACAAAAGAAGCTGGTTTTTTTCCCCCCTGTTTTCCAGCAATTTCTAGAGCTCTGACAGAAACCCAAGGGCAATGGCAACCTTATTTTTTACCTTGGATATTCTCATTAATAAAGGATATTAATGCCAGCTTACGGAATAGAGCCGATCACGGACAGTCAATGATCACAGTTCCAAATTAATAACCCTACAAAAGCTGAATTCTTGTAGAGCAGAGCTTTCCAAACTTTTCATGTTGGTGACACACTTTTTAGACATGCATCATTTCGCGACACACTCTTACAGCAGGGCATCATTTCGCGACACACTCTTACAGCAGGGCACAAGGCAGGCACTAGGACCTGCGTGGAATCCTGGCAGGGCAGGTTTGGAGGCAGCAAGGCACAAGGCAGGCACTAGGACCTGCGCGGAATCCTGGCAGGGCAGGTTTGGAGGCAGCAAGGCACAAGGCAGGCACTAGGACCTGCGCGGAATCCTGGCAGGGCAGGTTTGGAGGCAGCCAGGCACAAGGCAGGCACTAGGACCTGCGCGGAATCCTGGCAGGGCATGTTTGGAGGCAGCAAGGCACAAGGCAGGCACTAGGACCTGCGCGGAATCCTGGCAGGGCAGGTTTGGAGGCAGCAAGGCACAAGGCAGGCACTAGGACCTGCGCGGAATCCTGGCAGGGCAGGTTTGGAGGCAGCCAGGCACAAGGCAGGCACTAGGACCTGCGCGGAATCCTGGCAGGGCAGGTTTGGAGGCAGCAAGGCACAAGGCAGGCACTAGGACCTGCGCGGAATCCTGGCAGGGCAGGTTTGGAGGCAGCCAGGCACAAGGCAGGCACTGGGACCTGCGCGGAATCCTGGCAGGTTTGGAGGCAGCGAGGCACAAGGCAGGCACTGGGACTTGCGCAGAATCCTGGCAGGGCAGGTTTGGAGGCAGCCAGGCACAAGGCAGGCACTAGGACCTGCGCAGAATCCTGGCAGGGCAGGTTTGGAGGCAGCGAGGCACAAGGCAGGCACTGGGACCTGCGTGGAATCCTGGCAGGTTTGGAGGCAGCGAGGCACAAGGCAGGCACTGGGACCTGCGTGGAATCCTGGCAGGGCAGGTTTGGAGGCAGCGAGGCACAAGGCAGGCACTGGGACCTGTGCGGAATCCTGGCAGGGCAGGTTTGGAGGCAGCAAGGCACAAGGCAGGCACTAGGACCTGCACGGAATCCTGGCAGGGCTCAGAGGCAGCAGCAGCCGTGGCACACCCAGACACTGCAGCCGACACACTAAAGTGTCCCAACACACAGTTTGGAAAGCTCTGTTGTAGAGTATCCTGGAAGACTGTGGTCTGCACTCATTGCCCTCTAGAAAAGTTGGACTACTGCTCCCATATCCCCCGCTAGGATAGCTAATCATCAGGGATGATAGGAGTTGTAGTTCAAAATATCTGGAAGATGTCAAGAGGTCAACTTCTGATTTTGTGTGATGAATTCACCTTTGAAGGGGAGATGAATTGAGAGGGATTCCTCCCATGTCGAGCTATAGGATTGTGTGAGTTTTTAGGGTTCCTTAGCATAGGAATATTTTGCTATTATTGTGTTCAATTGGTGGAGGTCAATGTTTGCTATTAATTGGCTTCTGGTTTTTTAGTTGTTTTAATCCTGTTTACCCATAGTAGATGGTAAGATGCTCAAAGGTTGGAGCAGCAGGTAAGCCTGTAGAACAGAGCTTTCCAAACTGTGTGTCGCGATACAAAAGTGTGTCGCCACACACAGCGTGGTGTGTCGCCACACCACCCAGAAGCGGCGGCGCGCACGTGCACGGTGGCGGCGGCAGCGGTGCGGTATAAGTGTTTCCGTGTTTTAGTGGAGGCTGCTGCCGCCACCGTGCACGCATGCACCGCCGCACGCACCGCCACCGTGCGCGCACCCCCCCGCGCCACCGCCGCTGGTGTGTCGCCAGCTGTAGAATGTAAAATAAATAATGTGACCAATTTAGTGCATTAGCTTATATTCTCCCTCCCTCCCTCCCTCCCTCCCTCCCTCTCTCTCATTAGTCAAAACAGCGTGCCACTGACAACCATCTTCCTCAAACCAGAGTGCAGGATGCCTTGAAAATGAGGGCCTCTGTCCGGATGTCGCGATTCTTGGAATCTTGGGGGGCGGCTCGGCCTTTTTCTCACCTAAACCATCGAGAGAGTGTGAGCAGCGAGACTGCTGCGCCAAACCGCAGACGTAGGAAGGTGAATCTTTGCTTTGTTTTTTCCAAAGTGTCTTCCAAAGACAATTCTGAGGCCCTTAGATGAGAAATGGAAGCAAGCAGGAAGTTTCTCGTGAGCAGGAAAACAAGGAGTTAAAGAATGTCTATGCAGAAACTTTCCTTTTTATGTCTGTGATTGCATTTCCCATTTGTGATGGAGATAGGATAGGATATACAGGGAGTCCTCAACTTACGACCATAATTGGGACCGTAACTTCTGTTGTTAAGCGAGGCAGTCATTAAGTGAGTCACACCCGATTTTACGACCTTTTTTGCCACGGCTGTTAAGTGAATCACCGCAGTTAAGTGAATCATGTGGTCGTTAAGCGAATCCGGCTTCCCCCATTGACTTTGCTTGTTGGAAGCTGGTTGGGAAGGTCACCAAGTGCCTGAATTTTGATCACATGACAGGGATGCTGCGACAGTCGTAAGTGCGAGGACCAGTTGCAAGTCACTTTTTTTAGTGCTGTCTTAACTTCGAACGGTCACTAAACGAGTGGTCGTAAGTCAAGACTACCTTTATGTTAAATACATAATTTCAAAGCAAAGGGGAAAGGAACTCCAAAGACTCTGTTTAGTAGTTTTGTAGTTGTCCTTGTTCTTCTCCTATTTCTGAAAGGGAGATTGTAGCACTCTCAGCCCGACTCACCTCACAGGGTTGTTGTGGGGAAAATAGGAGGAGGAAGGAGTATTAGGTATGTTCGGCGGCTTGAGTTATTTATAAAAATAATAAAGGCGGGATAAAAATAAAATTAATTAATTAATTAAAAAAACTGCCAACTGTTTATGATGCTTTTTATCTTCTGGGGAACTGGGTCCAGTTCACCTGTATTATTCATCTTATAAAATCTATATGCTTTTGATTGTAAGCCGCCTAGAGTCCTCCACTAGGGAGGGGATAGGCGGGGTATAAATATCACTATAAATAAATAAATAAATATAAATATGCGTTATTTACATCTTTAAAAAATAAAGCATTCTTCTCCACCCTTTTCCCTTGCTTAGGAGATAGCACTGCAACTAGCGAGTCGTCAGAGAACTTCAGAGAGGCAAGTTGTATATCCCTCTTACTGCACGGTTCGGGTCTTGTTTCAGTATATTTTCTTAATCCTCCAGTCTGCAACGCAGTTTGTAAGAAATTGCTATAAAGGAGAAACCTCAGAGACCAGCATGCCCGGTAGAATTAAAAGAGAGGCTAAATAAGTTCCAAAAATCTCCTTGGAAGAGAACTTTAGCAGGCACCTAAAAGATTGAGGGGCGTGGTGGCTCAGCGGGTAAGACGCCAGGCTTGTCGATAAGTTCGGAGGTTCGAATCCCTAGCCCTGCGTGCGGAGTGAGCTCCCGCACTCGCCCCAGCTCTTGCCAACCTAGCAATTAGGTTGATCCTTAAGCTCACATTACTTTTAATGATAGTGGGGAGTGGTGGCTCAGCAGGTAAGAAGGTAATTGTTTAAGCAGTGTAGCTAATATTCTTATGTAAACCATGTTTTCAGCAGCAGATACGGGGCAACACCCAACTGTTACCAGATTGCAGGGCACTAGGGTGGTCTTGATTGATATGAGGGGCGTGGTGGCTCAGTGGGTAAGACGCCAGGCTTGTCGATCAGAAGATTGCAAGTTTGGAGGTTCCCTAGCCCCGTGTGATGGAGTAGGCTCCCACACTCGCCCCAGCTATTGCCAACCTAGCAATTCGAAAGCATGCAAATGCAAGTAGATGAATAGGTGTTCCGCATGCGTCATGCTGGCCACATGACCGTGGAAGCGTCTTCGGACAACGCTGGCTCTTCGGCTAACAAACAGAGATGAGCACTGGCCCCTAGAGTTGGACACGACTACACAAATGTGCGGGGGGAACCTTTACCTTAAAAGATCAGTAAGAACAAAGCTACACACATCTTCCCACATCTTTGGTGCCCCTATCAGGCATGGCATGAATACTCAACAAACAGTTCCTCTAAGAACTTAATGAATAGAATGGGTACCTAAAAGGGGATGACCAATTTTAATACTGTCTTGTGCGGGCAATCAAATCATGAAAGCCAAAGGCATGGATACCCACAATGGAAGCAAGGGAGGCAGTCACCGCTTCGTGGCATCATAATGCAAATGATGCAAATTATGTACTTCATCTTTAGGCAAAAGAGTTTAGTAGAATCCACATTGATACCCAAATGGAATTGCAATTGATAGGGTGCAAATCATATTTGTGTGATGATGTTGATACAGGAATGCAATTTCCATCATGATGCAAATATGTACTTTGGGCCGTGTTGCGTGCAATGCCGTTTTGACAGATTCTAATGGATTTCTATGCCTAAAAGTCTGTGTCTAGGATTTCAGGATCATTTCCAGGCAAATTATGTGTTAAAAAAACTCAAGTTATTTTAATTACAGAGAGAAGAAACAAATGAATCTATGCATTTTAAAAACATTTTCTTAATAATTAGATGTAACATAAATAGCAATGAGCAGAAACAACATTTATATCAAGTAAAAGTAATAAAATTACGAATACGGTAAATATATATGCAAATATACATAGTACACAATTGTAAGATCACATACAAAGAAATCATACCACTATGGAGTCCTTGGTGCTCTCTGAGCCTTGTTGTTTTCTTGCAGATGTTTCATTGCCAGACTAGGCAACATCCTCAGTGTGAAAAGGGAGTGGTGTTTGCTCTCAGTTTATGTATATAAAGTGGTTTGCCCTGCTCCCTTTTTGCACTGAGGATGTTGCCTAGTCTGGCAATGAAACATCTGCAAGAAAACAACAAGGCTCAGAGAGCACCAAGGACTCCACAGTTCAACCCTGAGCTACAAATATTCTCTTCGATTGAAATCATACCACTATTTTTCACTTTTTCTGTGTGTGGGTTTCATAAAGAAACTGAAGTTAATTGTAACAGAAACACTCTGTTTACCGTGGAGTCCTTGGTGCTCTCTGAGCCTTGTTGTTTTCTTGCAGACGTTTCATTGCCAAGCTAGGCAACATCTTCAGTGCGAAAAGGGAGTGGGACTTGCTCTCTGTTTATATACCCTGGCTTGTCCTGCCTGTGCTGCTTGGTTAACTAAGTTAATAGTTCCTTGATTAGGGTCTATTGTGTTGTTTGACACAATACAATAATAATAATAATATTATACATAATATTACTATTATTATACATATTATTATATTATATATATATTATTATAAAATATATTAATTATATTAATTAAATTAAATATATATTATTATATTATACATATTATTATTATTATACCTATATATTATAATATTATTATAACAATAATAATCAAACAACACAATAGACCCTAATCAAGGAACTATTAACTTAGTCAATCAACCAAGCAGCACACAACAACCCAATCAAGGTACTACCAAGGAGAGTACAACACCCCCACCAACACAGGCAGGACAAGCCAGGGTATATAAACAGAGAGCAAGTCCCACTCCCTTTTCGCACTGAAGATGTTGCCTAGCTTGGCAATGAAACGTCTGCAAGAAAACAACAAGGCTCAGAGAGCACCAAGGACTCCACAGTTCAACCCTGAGCTACAAATGTTCTCTTCGATTGGTACTCTGTTTACCATTTTCCATATCACAAGCATAGACACTTGGCTGCGACTTTTCAATCCTTCACTAGACCACCTTTCTCCAATCTGGTGTTTTTCAGAGATGTTGGGATGATGACTTCTTAAATTCCTGGGCAACGTGGTTTTTAACTGTAGTAAACAAAATCAGCTAATTGCTGGAAAGGAAATTCTTGATGAAAACAGAGCCTTAATTTGCAGTTATGGCTTGGGAATTCTGTGTTTGGATGTGTGCCCCCCAGCACTTACACTGATTTCTCATCTCCATCCCTCCTCTCGCCTCCATCCACAAACAAGCATAATGTAATGATTACAGAGAGGAAGTTGAAAAACAGGGAAACAGCATTACACATCTTCTCCCTTCTTCCCTGAAATTTCCCTCTATCTTCTGCACTTTCTTTCAGAATTAGACAAGAGCAACAAAACATGGATTACGGGAAGTGACTAATCCAGTGTTTCTCATATAGTCCTTTATTGTAAAAAAACCCCACATATATAAGTATATAAAAATGGGTATATGGAGAGAATACAAACAAATAATAAAAACCCAATCAATATTTGTAACGTACCAAAAATGTATGGCTGTACCCTACCCTGCAATTTTTGTTCCAAGAGTTCATAGTTAATGGCTTCTTTTTAAAACAAAAACAAAACTTGCTGTTAATGGAGTACCATTGGTCCAAAATAAGGTAATTTTGCGAGCAAAGCTCATCTTTTTTCTTATTAAAAAATCCTTAGAAAGTCACATTGCATTTCTGTCAGTTATCCCGCTCCCGTGCTCTGCTTCCAGCCAACATTTGTGAATGGATGACTCCAGTGACTTTTAGCCTGTTCATGGGGCCCCAGAGGTAGAACGTGTTGAGTTTCTTTATTTTGCTGTCCCTTGAAATTGCACTTCTGCTGATCCAAAATGTAGACTTGTAAGTACTGTGTGTTGTCAGACTGAAAAATAGATAGGCAACATTATCATTTGCATGCTCATGGTTATTTTATGTGCTTCTGAACAGCATTAACTAGTTATATTTTAATTGGTTCTTATACTTTCAAATGGGCTCCTTCAGATTTTTTAAAGAAGTGACACAAAACCTGTTTCTCAAAACAGTTTAAGGCTTTCTTGGGAGGGTGCAACTATCCGAGGAGAGATTGCTATTGCTATAATTTTGGGGGGATGTTTGACTTGATTTGCTAACTATTTTCCTGGACCTCCTGTGTTCCATCAAAATTTTCTTTCTCTTTCTCTGTGTATGTGTTAGTTTGGATGGATCTAGACAAGACCACTTTAGTCCTCCTTCTGTTCTAAACTATAAGTGAGTTCTTCTTTCCTCTTATACTTCCAGTGATTTTTTTGTTCTGTTGACCAAAAGCACTGCTGATAATTTTCCTGGTAATTTCTCATTTCATCTCCCTCTAAAGCCAGCTGATATCCCTCTGGCAGATGAAAAAGATAACAGTGGCTGGATTTACATACAGCAGGCTAAGCCACACATCATGTAACTGAGCTCACATGTCATGCTTAGCCATCGCCAAACAAGCTGCATTATGAATTAGGATGTGCATGAATCCAGCCAGAGAAATTTCTTGCTCTAGTTCAAAGCCACAAAAAATGCATGTTATGATAAATCTGTTCAGTAATATTTCCAGCCATGCATAACATTTGGAATATAAAGGAGCGTCTTTAGTTTAATTCAGGCTAAATCTCTGTCTCTTCACAATCTGTCTATTTTCTCATTCTGATTATTCTTGTGGCCAAATCCCAGAGTTTTTACACTTCCATTCTCCAGTTATGTTGGATGTTCACCTCCCATCCTAGCCCTTTCTCTGCATGTTTGGAAGGAATCTTTTCATTGTTCTTTTTTCTCTTAGAAATACCTCTCAGAAAGGAAGAATGGAAGAAGATATCAATGATAAAATGATGTCAACCATTGAGGGCTTGAGTTCAGCCAGGTAAGAAAGTAGAACCAGTCTTCTTGCAGAAAGGATCGGGAGAAGAGATTTCTTCTCTGTTTGTTTTCTGTAATAAATAAGGGGGTGGGATCTTGCACAGAAATTTCATCTCATGTGCTTGCGTGGGCTGTCTGTAGCTGGTTTTTCTGCTACACCTTCAGTTCCTGCAAAAGGAAATGTTTCAAAGAAGTTCTTGATTCATTCTTGGATGCCCTGTAGCTTAGCAGAGTTTTTATTATTTTAGATCCATCGCTGCAAAACAACAGTGATGTGAACAGTCCTGTGTTTAAAGGACAGCCAGTTGCTCTTTAATATTGCAGTTCATTTCTGGAATTCTAAATTGGTTTCAACTTTCCACCAAAGATTCTCTCTGCACTAGATATTAATGAGAAGGTTTAGTGTTGCAAGCTTTTAAGAGCACTTACAGCAAAATAAAGTCTCATCTTCAGAGATAATGCAGCAAATAGAAAGAAGCCATAGAGGCTAGATAATTCTAAGAAATACATCTCATGTCTGTAATGCAACAACCAGTGAAACCTTCATTCAGAACTTCCTTAATCATTTAGAACACTTATATTCTACCTTTTATCCAGTTTTGATTGAAGGTAGTGAAACACAAAGTATAAAGTTTTATATCTTTCCTGCATTTTTTATGGCTCTACGTTGTTTTGTTTTCCTTTATTTTATTTGAATTTCAAAACTTCTGTATTTTTTTTAACAGTCTGATCTTCTGACAAACAAATCCTTTACTTAAAATAACTAGAATTTCCCACTTGGTGCTTTTTACAGAATTTTATATCCCTTCTCCGGGCATGATTTCAACAGTTCCCCCCCCCCCTTTTTTTTCTTCATGCAGACCATGGTGTGGTCAAAAAGACGATTTCCGTGGACTGTGTGGGTTTTTGCTCTGTTTTGTCGAAACAGGACTTGAAAAAGAGGTTAGTAAGACATTGGAGGAAAATTTAAGAGAGTAAAGTCTTTCAGAGCTCAAAAACCATTATTTTCTGGGGTTACCGTTTGAAAAGGAAGCTAACCTTAACAAATCAGAATTTAAAATGTAATCTTGTGGTTTCCTGTTTACAGAATTTTACGGTTGAGACAAAATCTTCCGTTCGTTTAGCTTCAATCAGTACCCTAGGAAAGGGTGTTTTCAGTTTTCCTTTGAATATTGCTTTTTTACCTTTTTTGAAGGAATCTGCCGCCTCTTTAGTTGATAGGGTTGTATAGTCCTGTGGGTAGATAGCAAAGAACCTAGTGATATGCTAGGGCTCATTCTGTTTATAATTTTTCCCCTCCACGACAAAGTCACCCCAAAAGCTAGTCTTTTATGAGTATATCAAACTCTTTTCTGTTTCTTTTTTCTCTAGTATCGCACAATCCCTATTCCCAAACTGAGAGGCTATTTTGTCTGTGCTAGCATTGTTTTGCTATGCATGTTTTCAGTACAGATATGCATTACAGGAGGGTAAGTGTGTGTCTTTATTTTTATTATGCAGTCATCCCATTTGAATCAGTTAAACTGGTAATACTTCCTTTCCTGCAGTGAACTGTACTATTTTTGCATGTTCAGATGCTTCTCTGCAAAACTGTGGACTTCTTTTCATAGAGTAAGTAAGTAAGTAAGTAAGGAGTAAGGAGTAGAGTAACAAGAAAATAAAAAAGCAAGCCAGGCTAAATTTTTCTTCTTAATGTGCTGGTTTTCTATGCACCTTTACAGGTAGTCCTCACTTATTGACCACAATTGTGACCAGAATTTCGGTTGCTAAGTGAAGCGGTCATTAAGCAAATCTGACCTGATTTTACAACCTTTCTTGCGGCAGGCGTTAAGCGAATCATCGGAGGCGTTAAGCAAACCACATGGTCATTAAGCAAATCACATGGTTCCCCATTGATTTTGCTTGGCAGAAGCCAGCTGGGAAGGTAAAAAATGGCAATCATGTGACCACGGGACGCTGCAACGATCATAAATGCGAACCGGTTGCCAAGTGCCCAAATCATGATCACGTGACCGAGGGGACGCTGCAACGGTCATAAGTGTGAGAACCGGTCATAAGTCGTTTTTTTAAACACCGTTGTAAATCTGAACCATCACTAAACGAATGGTTGTTAAGTGAGGACTACCTGTATTGTCTCTCTAAGTACCAAGAGATGCCATATCTCTGATGTTATACCACCTAGAAAAAGCTTTACTACTTGATTGCTTAAGCTAGCCCCCAGAGCAAGAACACAGAAGTGTGTCTCCTTGCTTTCCTGAGAAAATCTTGTCAATGGTTTTATTTGACCTTGATCACAGAATCAGGCTGGGAGGGACCTTTGAGATCCACCTCCCACTCGGTGCAAGACTCCAGATGAAAGCATCCATGGGAGATGGCCCAGCTTTTGCTTGAACACACCCAGCGAAGACAAACACCCCACCAAATTAGTTTCTCTGTTGAAGTCCTCGTACCATGGGGAAGCTTTGGCTAATGCTCCATTAAAAAACAGTTTCCTGTAACTTGAAACGATTGTCTTTGTCCTGCACTTTGGGATAATACAATTTGTTAGAGATCATACATCACTGCTTTGCATTATTAACAACCTTAGTTGTTTGCTCTTGGGTTCTTCTGTTACAGTTATACTACGTTTTTAACTTGTCCTGCATGCTGCCTTGAGTCATTTGATGATTAGGCAGCCTTACAAGTCCAATAAAAATAAAATAAAACAATCCAATTCAGTCGTTAGCTCCCTGCTTCTCAGTCCAGATTGGTTTCCAAAAACAACTGGAATAAAAATCCATACCCAAATACAATAGAATTAGAGAAAAGTGGAGGGATTTATTGGACCACCTACTTTGCCTCAGTGGTCATGTCAGGAAAAAGAAGAAGAGGTCTTAGCTGACAGGAGTACCTAAAGATGCTCCAAATCACCTCTTCCCCTTGGAATCCAAGTCCCTGCATGGCTGTACCACAGATGGACTCATGAGCTGGCTCATGGTGAGAAAGGGACAGCTATCTTTGCAACCAGTCATCCTAGTCTCCTCTCATCTATGTAGGGCAGACACTGTCTTCCTAGAGTTACAAGCAGAGGCCTTTTTTGCATGCAAATCACGTGCCAGGCTGCTCTCTTTTGGGATCTTGGTCAGGGATCTTCTTGAGACCTTTGGCATAAAAGCATGCCTACTTCTCCATGGAGCTCTTTCCCTAAAGGTAGAATCCATGTGAACTGAATTCTGCTTTCAGGCTTGGCATCCGTGAGTTTCAGCTCGAGGAGGATTTATCTGTAAAAATGGTGTGAAACAAAGGGAATGTTCCACAGATCTGTTTTCTCCAAGGCTGTGATTGCATCTAATATTTCGTGCATAGTTAATCAGCACTTAAGAGAATAAAAGCGCTTGGGATATGTGATCCTAAATTAACTTTGAAAATCAAACTCCAGATCTTCAGGCATCTTGGCAGTAAAAGAGATTCAGACCTTTCTGGAGAATTCACAACTCCTGAATTCTTTATGTGCTTTTGCCTGATCCTTATCTGCCCCTTTCTCTCTTTCAGGTCACAAACATTAGGAATCTCATTTGGGGTTGTAGCTATCATCATGGGACTGATTTTGTGTGTGTGTTTCGCAGATGATTGTTGGGTAAGTAGAAAAGAAAACAAGAAGGGAAACAAGAACCCAAGGCCACAAAATGTCTTTAAAAAGACCCGTATCATTAAAAGGTGAACTTTCAGCTGAGGTTTTCAGGTGTGCAAATGGAACCATGTATTGCTACTGTTCGTACAAAGCTAAAGTGCTCTGTCGTCTCATTCTAGGGCTAGAATTCTTGTCATCTTTTATCTGCAATGTGGCTCTAAGGGGGTGGGTTCTCTATTGTTAATTTTAAACTGATTTTGATCCCAGAGAGGCTTCATACAGTAAGAGAGTCTCTCTGGCTTGGAATCTAAAAGGTCCTCACAAAAGGAAGAAAGAAGGGGAGGTAGAGGGGAGGAAAAAGTAAGCAGCGGTACTGGATTGTAGGGGTTGGGTTGGGAGCACTAGCTCATCAGGTGACGGAGGAGGGATAAGAGCCGTCCAAACAAAGCCGTGGGAATATTCCTGGTTCCTTCTGCAGTCTGGCGGAAGTGCCGTTTCCTAGGTGACTGTTGATGTGTTGGATGCCTTTTCCATTTCTCGCTTGTCTTCAGAAGAGATGGCAGTGCATTTATTACTCAGACCCACCCCATGTGGGTTACTGCAAGCTACAACCTTCTTTCCCAATAAACAAAGTATGGAAGTACGTAGCTTGCAAGTTAGAGCCTTGGTCTTCCTAGCCTAGCATTGCCGACAGGAATAGCAGCAGCTCTCTTCATGGTTGGGAGCAGAAAGATGCCTTCCCAGCTGTAGCACATAAGATGCTCTTAACTGGAGATGCTAAGGACCGAGGTGGCATTTTCTTCACATAGTCCAGGGGTCGGCAAACTTTTTATGCCAGGAGCCATTTTGACATGCCCGTGCACATTTTGAAATGCTCGAGAGCCAGGGGGCGGGGTTTGCGGGCGGGGGCCAATCGCGTGGAAGGGGGTGGGGTTTGCGGGCGGGGGTTTGCTTCACAGCCCAGCACAGCTGAGCGAGGCCCTGCGCCGGTCTTTTTTTCGCGCCTCTGGGAAGCAGGGCCAATTGGGCTTCGCCTTGTTCAGCCCGCCTCTCTGCTCCCCTTTGGCGCGCGCTGATTGGTGGAGGCGTCCTTCCTTCTGAGCCTCCACCAATCAGCGTCTGTTTCTTCCCCAGGGTTCGCGCTGCTTCCGGAGACCGGCTTTCCGGATGTCGGGCGGCAGACAGAGAGAGAGAGCCAGAGCCGAGGGGCCAAAGAGCCAGATCTGGCTCAAGAGCCGCCATTTCCGACCCTTGACATAGTCTACGGGTTCTGACCTGGATTTCTCGCTTGTCTTCGCAATAGATGGCAACGCACAGCCCATTTCATTATTCAAGCCCACCCTGTGTGGTCACTGCTACAGTCTCCTTTTCCAATAAGCGAAGCATGGAAGTAGCTAGTCTTCTGCCCTGTTGGGCCACCACGGTGGGAGAAAAGATTTGTACAAGTCTCTTCATTTAAAACACGTGGTGCCAATGGTTCTAATTATCCTAGGAACTGCAAATATGTACGATGCTATGATGTAACCGCATGAACAACCATGTTAAAGGTGGTGGGTTTCCCATCTTGAAATATTTATTCTTTTTGGCAGAGATGCTGCGCAAAGCGGTGGCCACTAGCACGTTACCTCTGCATGCTTTCTGAGAAAGTGGAGACGATGCCATCTGTCAGGCTCCCTCTGGCCATCCTTGCCCTTGGCTCTCTGCTGATCCTAGCTGTTTTCAACTTGGTAATTCCTTCTGCTGAATCTTAGTGGGAAAGCATGCAGTGACATGGCTGATGGGAAGGCCTTATCTCAGTGCTTCTCAACCTTGGCCACTGGATTTCCCCATGCTGGCTGGGGAATTCTGGGAGTTGAAGTCCACACATCTTCCAGTGGCCAAGGTTGAGAAACACTGCCTTCTACAATCAAGCAGGAAGCATGTGCATAATTGGGGGAATTCACTGCTGCAAATTGCAAAGTAGCTTAGATGTCTTTGGGAAAAGAAAAGTTTCAGTGAAGATGGACAGGCCTGGGGACCAGGAAAGCACTTTTTCCCTTTGAAGAGATAAGGTGGATCTGACCGTGAATGAGGCTGTTTTTATTATGTGTCTTTCTATTTTAAACGTGTTGTCGATTTTTGAAGATGTCATGAGTTGCACCACCAGAATTTGAAAGTCACCAAATTTATGCAGCCCCAGATAGTCCATCTCTGGGATAGACATTGGATTAGCCTCAGGACTTTTTGTTTAGTGTATTAATTTATCAACTGTATTTTCTACTTTTAAATTGTTTAACTGTACCTGTACCTGAACCGAGAGCTAACCAGATTGTACCTGACCTGAGAGCGCAATCCCCAATAGATATATAGATCCCAGGTGTTTGGAAAAAGTATTTATTTGAGGGCCAGATTCACGAGCGCTGAAAAAAGAGGGCCCTTGCTCCCACATCCTGATGGCTTCTCAAAAGCATCTAGTTGGCTTGTTACCTCAGACATGAGAAATTGGGAGCAACCTTTGGTTGATAGTCATGAGGATTAGATCCCTGTGTGACTTGCAAAACTTTCTGGAGCAAATGATGCTTTTGAATTTGGGATGTGCTGTTCTTGCACACCCCCATAGCCCCCCAATAACTTGATGTTTGTCCATTATCCAATTATAATAGCATCTAGTTGGCTGCTGTTTTACAGCAGGAGGTTCGATTTAAAGAAATGTTTGGACTGACCCAACAATTGCTGCCCTTCCATAGGATTACTAACACCTTTGCTCTCATAGTCACTCTTTGCCAAAGCCTTTCCCTGAGCACATATTGTCAGCCCCACCAGGTAGACCAGGCCAGGAAATCAACTCCACAGGAAGGCTAGAACTACTTTTATGGAGATCTAATAACAGAATCTTGCAAGTCCGATTGTGCTCTACCTCCTCCTCCTCCTCCTCATAGTTCAGTGAATTAGGGAGGATTCTGTCTGAGCCACTTCCGAATGCTATCTGGAGGTTCTGCACTTAAAAAAGGCTTTATCCCCTTTTGCCTAGGCAACAGAGCCTGCATTTCTCCATCAAGGTCATCTTTTTTTACTCTCTCTCTATATTCAGCACTGCTCACCAAAACACAGTGACTGCTGTGGTGCTGTAGTGAGTAAAGAGGATAGCCTTGAAGGACAGAGGGAAAATCTGCTACCAAGGCAACAATCAGACAAATGCAACTTGAGCCCAGGCTAGGAAAGTGGTTTACAGAAATGCTTCAGGCAAGTTTAATTCTCCTGAAGATAAAAGGGGGAGGAAGGGAAGCATATTCAGACTTCTAAGATTATACAGATAGTCCTTGCTTAACGACCGTTCATTTAACGATGGTCCGAAGTTACGACAGCCTCGGAAAAAGTGCTTTACAACCTGTAGTCACGCTTATGACCGTCGCAAACTGTTGCACCACCCCCGTGATTGCAATTCAGGCATTTGGCAGCCGGCTCACATTTACGACCACTTGCAGCATCCTGTGGTCACCTGATTGCAATTTGCGACCTTTTTCACCGGTTTCCGGCAAAAACCATCCATTGGGGAAGCTGGATTCACTTAACGAACCATGATTCGCTTAATGACCATTGTAAAAATGGTTGCAAAATTGGGTCCAGTCATGTGGTGACTCGCTTAATGACCGCACTGCTTAACAACCAATTTTCCAGTCCCTATTGTGGTTGTTAAGTGAGGACTAACTGTATAACTGTTCTAATAAAAGTTGCTTTGGGTCTGCATGGTGTCTGTTTCTTAGTCTTGTCTATCTTATATGGCTGACAGGTGCATGGTAATTTGGGCACAGATGAGCTGGACTTCAGTCTGAAACAACACAATGTTTAAAGCAGAGCTTTCCAAACTTTTCATGTTGGTGACACACTTTTTAGATATGCATCATTTCGTGACACACTCTTATAGCAGGGCACAAGGCAGGCACTAGGACCTGCGCGGAAACACAGCAGGTTTGCAGGCAGCAAGGCACAAGGCAGGCACTAGGACCTGCACAGAATCACAGCAGGTTTGCAGGCAGCAAGGCACAAGGCAGGCACTGGGACCTGCACAGAATCACAGCAGGTTTGCAGGCAGCAAGGCACAAGGTGGGCACTAGGACCTGCGCGGAATCCTGGCAGGGCTTGGAGGCAGCAGGAACTGCGACACACCCAGACACTGCAGCCGACACACTAACGTGTCCCGACACACAGTTTGGAAAGCTCTGGTTTAAAGTCTTGCTTAATCAAGGAGTTTTTCTTCCCATTTCATTGACATTCTCTGACTTCAATCACCCTCTTTTCCTTTTGAAAACACTTGCACGTTGCTCTTTTGGTAATAAAGGTATGTGTTTTGAATTTCCATCAGCATATTCCCTAACCAGCTTTTAATGTCTTAATTAGCCAGTGAGCCAGCCCGGTGGATATCATACTTCACTACATGCCAACCCAGTGAGTAAAAAGCTGATCTTATTGGCTAGATTAATTGCTTGGGCTTAATAGCAGAAGTGACCTGGCTTTCAGCAGCTGCTTATCGCAGGGTGAAAATGTTCTATAATGTTTTGATTATAGGCTGCACTGACTTTACCCCTTTAGCTATCTGGATTTTCCATCTCCGCTCTTTAGAATAGATTTGTGGTTGTGGCTCACAAATTGCCTTTTTAAAACAAAAGCTTATCACAGGATGGAGATTTCCAAATGAACCTTGTTCTATTTGGATTTGACATTCGTTTTTTGTTGCATTTATATTCTGTTAAAGCTCTCGGCTAAAAGGTGGGTTAAAAATTAGAACACAAATGACTCAAATGACTTTGAGCCCGTTTGAAATGTTTAGTTTGAAAAGTAGGTCACATATGCATTGCTTTTGTTTAGGTGGTCATCTTTAGTTGTTTTTGTCAGCCCCCCTGGGTATTTTAGACCAGAAAATCAACTGCAGAGGAAGACTAGAACTATTCTTGAAAGCCTGATTGGGCTGTATCTTCCCTCCTTCTTATACCCCAGTATGTCAGAGAAGAACCTGCCTGAGTCACTTCCAGATAGTATCTTGTTTCCCAGGATTAAAGAATATTTCAGCCCTCTTGCATATTCCTGTTAAGCTTTCTCCCCACAGTTTTGCTTGTATGAAGCCCAATTTATCACCTAAATAATTGTTTATGTCCTCTCCCCCGCCAAAAAAAAAAAAAAAAAACAGCTGGCAGGAAACAGTTCAGGAGTTGAAGAGGAATCACCTAGAATGACTATGATTTACCCGGTGAGTGAAGATGGATATAATACCTTAAAAATACAGATTTTGGTCCAGCCCTGCATACAAGGGCAAAAGTCAGTTGGGAATGTGTAAAGCAGTCTTTCTCAACCTTAGCAACTTTAAGATGTGTGGCTGGGGAATTCTGGGAGTTGAAGTCCACACATCTTAAAGTTGCTGAGGTTGAGAAACACTGGTGTAAAGTCTATAAAGGTAGACCTCACTTATGACGGCGCTGAAAAAATAACTTTGCAACCAAGGGGCGCATTTACGACCTTCGCAGCATCCCTCGGTCATGTGATCACCATTACAGTCAGTTCACGTTGTCCCGTGCCTGACCCGTTTTTTTCTCCCCACCACCCCAGAGCAGAGAGATTGGAGATGAAGGGATTACAAGAGAGTATGCAGGCATACAATGGGGAATACACATCAAAAGGAATGCACCGGCAGCCATGACTGTGCTCTGCAAGCAGCTGGTGTATTCCCCATTGTGTGCCTGTTTACTCTCTTATACTCCCTTCCTCTCCAATGAATGTAAATACAGACATCAATTCCCTTCTTGCTAATTATCCCAGCACCGGGGTGAGCATTCCAAAGGGTGGGGGAGTGGGGAAAAAGGAACCCTGAAGTAAAATTATAAGCACAGTTGCAGTCATGAATTCCCACTTAGCAACAGTTTTGCTTAATGACTGAGTTGCCAGTCGCAATTGTGGTCGCTAAACGAGAACTACCTGTACTGGGTTAACCCAGTATTTTACTTTATAGCTTAATGGTGATTTTTAGATTCTCCTTTAATAATACAACAAAATAATACAATTATGTCATAACTTTAGAAGTAACTAAGGATATATTGAAAAACTGTAACCTCTGTGATATTTTAGATCCCATGTTTAGTTTACTTATTTGTATTCATATACATTATATATGAATGTATACTTTCAGCAGGTTAGGAAATAATAAGCCATCCTTGTTTAGGATCTGAGCTAGTCCCATTTGAAACCATGCTCTTGAGTTGCTAACCGCAACCTGGTTTCTGTAAGAAGTAAAGCTTGGGTCTGCTAAATTCTTCTTCACAATTGTGCAGGGGAAGTATGTCAGTCTTTTGCTTTGCTCAAATTGTTTAATTTCAATATGCAATGCTAAATAATTATTTTTATGTTATGAGGCAGCCAAGCTTTTATATATTGATATGCACAATATTTAAAATAACAATAATAAGCCGTTTCCTAGCAGTCTGACATGAAAGCATTTGCTAACTCTTGCTTAAATTCTTCTTCTATACCAGTATTATGCCTACTGCTGTCTCGTGGGTTTCATTGCATGCTCTGTGTTCCTTCGAATGAGTTTTGAACTCAAGTTAATGCTGCTCTCGGGAGCCATCGTGGGATATTTCATCATATTTAACAGCAATCAAACTTGGAACAACTACAACAGTACCAACAGGTAGAAAGAGCTGGTGTCTCAATAGTAACTTTGCTAGGGGGTGGGGTGGGATGGAGTGAAAAACATAATGAAATGATACTGGAAAAGATCAGCTTATTCAGGAGTCTGGTGATTACTTTAAGATGCCATTTCCCCCCTGAAAATATTGTGGTGGTGCATATTGCTTGGACTGTGCGGTACAAAATGCTGCAAGGGCCTAGTGGACTGTACCTGTGATGTCACTGTCGTAAATAGCATTAGCCTTTCTCCTGTTCACTTGCTTTATTTGGAGCTTGGCAAACACCCTGCGGCGCATTGAAATGTGGGTTCTAACAAGTTTGAAATCAACTCACATTTCTTGCCCCTTCCTTCCTTCCTTCCTTCCTTCCTTCCTTCCTTCCTTCCTTCCTTCCTTCCTTCCTTCCTCCCTCCCTCCCTCCCTCCCTCCCTCCCTCCCTTCCTTCCTTCCTTCCTTCCTTCCTTCCTTCCTTCATAAATGGATGAATTGGGAAGGTCATTTTCACTGTTTCTCATGAGGAAGATACCTTCAACAAATATTAGAGCAACTTTTGTTTCTTATGCATTCTGTAGTTTGAAACTTTGGACCTTTTCAAGCATGAACCTGTTTATTTCATGTAATTATTCTAATTTGTTCTTTTATTTTCTGCTTCAGGCTTTTCATAAAAAAACCCAGGGAGATGATCAATTTGTATCTGGCGCTCTTTTATATAACTCTGGTTCTGTTGTCCAAGCAGGTATGGATCCCTGTGTGGCTTGGGTCTGTGTCTCCCCAAATTCCCAGCCCAGTAGCTGGGGAAGTTGATCACAACACCAAGAAGTACAGGTAGTCCTTGCTTAGCGACCATTTGTTTAGCGATCGTCAGGAGTTAAGATGGCGGTGAAAAAACCAACTTTTGATCGTTCCTCGCACTTATGACCATTGCAGCGTCCCCGCAGTCATGCGATTGTGATTTGGCCGCTTGGGAACCATCGCACATTTACAATGGTTGCAGTGTCCCATGGTCACGTAATCGCCATTTTTGACCTTCCCAGCCGGCTTCCGATAAGCAAAATCAATAGGGAACCGTGTGATTCACTTAATGACCACCGCAAAATATCGGGTCCAGATTCGCTTAGCGACCTAAAGTCCCGTCCCAATTGTGGTCGTTAAGCGGCGACTACCTGCATTCTATCAGTTGTTATACTTTACATTTGTCATTGTCGTCATCATTCATAGAACAAATGTTCAGACAATATATCAAACTACAATGTATATAATAAAAAGTAAAATATGAGAAACTAAAACGTAGAGCTTCTTTATAATCTGGAAAATAATCTATTTCTATTCCAAAGTTTTCTTACAGTCACCATGATTGAACAGAATTTGATGACCTTTTCTGAGAATTCTGAAATTCTCAGAAATCTGCTAATAAGAATGCATTTTCTTCCATAGAACAGCCAAAGTAATTAGCAAGGAGTGGTGATATTAATTCAGAGTGGCACATACAGTGTGATGGACAACTCAACAAAATATGACGTTGATTCAACTACACCTTCCACCTAGGAGCAGGTCCTCTCTTGGAAGTGAAAGTTACTGTACCTCCCTTCCAAATCATTGTTGGTAGAACGTAAAGCCTGGCATTGATGCTGCAGTTGGCTTCTGTCATTATTTTCTTCATGCACACAACCTTTAATGCTCAAAAACCATGTTGAGAGAAGACAAGAGCAAACCCCTTTGTACCGTGGGGGTGCGAGAACGGATGATATTGAATCAACCAATTCCTTTCTCACAAGAACTACCTTCAAGTGGGAGATCTAACTAGTGCACTCTATACAGCCCCCTAGTACTGGAAATCCTATATTATCCCTGCGTAGTGACGCACACAAAACCAGAACAAATCCCAGCGCTTTGGTACACAGATAAAATATTCATTATAGTCTAATTTTCTCCTAAGAGGCACATTTCTGTTTTCAACTGCACTTAATTGTTTATCCCAAGGCATTGCTCTGGGCTTCCCATGCTGACTTAGCAATCATTTGATATTATTCTTGTTAATAGTTTTACTCGTTTGAGCTGTGTGCATGTGAAGTGGCTGTGATTGCTGAAATCTGAGCATAAATCTCCATATGTGAGATGTGTGTCTATACAGATTTGAGCCTTCTATATTAAAATAAATAATGCAAATGATCCATCTACAACCACAAAAAAAATTCAGGAAAAAGAGTAAACAGTGATTTAGTTAGGTAGGCTTAAGTGCAGAAACATCCTGGAAATAAACATTTTTTTAAAAGAAAATATAACTTTATTACTTTAAAACCACAATCCTATGCATGTCTACTTAACAGTAAATTTTGTAGGAATCAATGAAGCATGCAGGTAAATCTGATTTATCTGGGTTATCATAAATCAATTGTTTCCTAATCTTTGCAATATCAGTATGGGATAAGCTTTGTGTTTGTTGCTGATAGTTTTGATAAATTTCTTGACTCCTTGTTTGCTTGCAGATAGACTATTATTGTCGGCTGGACTGCCTACAGAAAAACAAATTTAAAAAGGAACACGAGTCATTTGAAACCATGGAGAATGTAAACAGGCTACTGCTTGAAAACGTCCTTCCAGCTCATGTGGCTGCCCATTTTATTGGGGACAAATTAAATGAGGTACAGAAGAGTTAACTGTGATGTTACATAGCAGATGTTTAGTTGAAGGTGCCTGTGCACTTGATTGATCTTGAAGAGGTTATTCACTGAAGTTGCCCTCAAAGAGTTTAAGAAGAAGGCAGTAGAATCCTAGATGTTAGTAGAAAACCCATTCTCAGTGGCTGGTTCATGCAACACATTCAGCCTGGCTTCTTGATTAGGTCACCAGGACTATGTTTAGGCATTATAGTGAGTCATAAGCCATGGTTTACAAACCACAGGGCCTGGATTCACACAGTATGCTAAGCCAAAACTGAGTAAATCACTATAGGGTTATTGAAGTCTCATTATTTTATTATTTTATTTTATTAAATTTATATTACCGCCCATCTCCCCCAACGGGGACCCTCATTGCATCCACACTGTGGATCTTTAGCCATTTAGAGCTCTTTTGAGAGAGATGGTACATGGATAAAATTCATCATCATAATCATGGAGAGCTCCAAGGTTTGTAGGAATAATAATAATAATAATAATAATAATAATAATAATAATAATAATAATAAAAAAACAACCTTTAGGGAGTTAATTCTCAAGGGCTCATTAAGTATTATACATACTCGGGTGGCAAAAGAGGCACCACAAAAGATTGGGGGAAATGGTAAAAGAGAGAGATATTGGAAGAAATATTGGCTGCCTGTCTGACACAATGGAAGAGTAACACCCCTTAATGCAACTTGGTGTGGCAAGTTCCCTTACAGAGCTATCTCAGTGCAGGACCTAATTTTTGAGTAGTGCAATTTCAGTGGACTAAATAGAGAGGAACTGTGTGTGTAATTGTTACCTTAGTTAACAGGGAAGGGGGTAGAGCATTAAGTTGAAAGCAGTTGTTCAGTTAATGATACTATGAACCTATTACTACATGTCCCTCAGGACTGGTATCATCAATCTTACGACTGCGTCTGTGTCATGTTTGCCTCGGTTCCTGACTTCAAGGTATTCTACACTGAGTGTGATGTCAACAAAGAAGGGCTGGAATGTCTTCGGCTCCTGAATGAGATCATTGCTGATTTCGATGAGGTATTTTGTTATCTACTTTGGCTTCTGCAATCCTCTAGGTCTCTGTTTCTCAACCTTGACAGCTTGAAGATGTGTGGACTTCAACTCCCAGAATTCCTCAGCCAGCATGATGGCCAGGGAATTCTGGGAGTTGAAGTCCACACATCTTCAAGTTGCCAAGGTTGAGAAACACTGCTCTAGGTATATAGATTTATTTGCCCTACTTGAGAAACCAGATGAATATTCTTCCCTCCCAAATATCTAGCATATATTTTTAACTTTAATTTTAACATTTGTTGTAAACCACCCAGAGTCTACCGTGGTAGAGATGGGCGGTAATAAATTTGATTAATAAATAAATATATAAAAGTATTTATTCATTTCTGTGATTTATCCATGCCTCAGTCTTAATAGACTCCATCTGAAGCAGACGTTAATGAAACAAGATCCAACTCCTGCGTAGGGTTTTGGAAGCTGGTGGATGACCAGCTAACCTTGTCTGAGCTGGGAAAACTAGCAGGATCAGGCCTGGTTAGTAATTGGATAGAACACTACCAGAGACATACCAGAGTTGTAGACTGGACTGGAAAGTTGAAAAAGAGCCAGTTTGGTCTAGTGGCGAAGGCACCAGGCTAGAAACTGGGAGATCGTGAGCTGTAGTCCCACCTTAGGCATGAAAGCCGGCTGGGTGACCTTGGGCCAGTCCCTGTCTCTCAGCCCTAGGAAGGAGCCAATGGCAAACCAGGAGACAGAGAGTTCTAGTCCCGCCTTAGGCATGAAAGCCAGCTGGGTGATCTTGGGCCAGTCCCTGTTTCTCAGCCCTAGGAAGGAGCCAATGGCAAACCAGGAGACTGAGATTTCTAGTCCTGCCTCAGGCATGAAAGCTGGCTGGGTGACCTTGGGCCAGTTGCTTGCTCTCAGCCCAACCCACTGCACAGGGTTATTGTTGTGGGGAAAATAGGAGGAGGAAGGAGCATTAGGTCTGTTCGCCGCCTTGAGTTATTTATAAAAATAATAAAGCCGGGACTAAAAAATCTAAAAAAAAACTGTCTGGAGGGAAGAAGGCATTGCTGTATTGTTGCCAAGAAAAGTACATGGGTGTGTCAATGAGGTCACCAGGAGTCAAGTTTGATTGAAAGTGTTTATTATTATTTTTTGTACTGATAAAGTTTAAAGAAGGAATTGGTTGGGGATAGTGGGAGGGAAGGACCATAACTCATTTGTACCTCATAATGTTTGCATTATATTGAGCCAGTGAATCATATTTTAATTGTATTACTTTAGCAGGATAACATTCATTTTGAACTTGTGGCTTTCAGTTATTGAAAAGTGACAGATTAAAAGGGTGGCTTGTTCATGAGCATTCTGAGAGTTTAAAACATACAGTATATAACACCTCAAAATATGCAGATTGATCACATGCATTCCGTACTTAGATACAGTATCTGTAAAAAAATTGAAAATATTAGACCGAATTAAGTGTCTGCAGAAGCTGTTTTACCTGAGTTGGCTAATTTTTCTGGAAAATCTAGCCTTTCATACAACTGTAATGTGAGAGAGAATCAACAAGTCCTGAATGCTGTTCATTTTCTTTTTTTTTTGCCTCAAATAGCTGCTGCTGAAGCCTAAATTTAGTGGAGTTGAAAAAATCAAAACTATTGGGAGCACGTATATGGCAGCATCTGGACTCTGTGTTGTACCAGGTCAAGAGAATAATCTGGTAGGTCTTCTTTTGAAGTGTCAATTCCTTAGAAACACTGCCTTTAGAACATTAAATATTTTCATATTTAAGAAAAAAAGACCCGCCTAGATTTCAGCTGACTTTCGCTATGACCCTAGGATACATCAGAAAGTTCTTGGTATTTCTGTAAGATGCTTAAGTTCAATGACCAACTGTCCTGGAGTTCATGCCTGGTAGCAGAATAGACATTCAATAGAGCAAGTTAAAACTCTCAAATATTTTGCATAGCATTTCATGCCTCTGGCAAATGCGGGGTACATCTGGATTATATTGTCCAAAGTGCTTAAAAATCAGCAATAGCTATAAAATCCAGAAGTGCATTATTTATACCAGTAATGCTAAAGATATTCTCGGCTAAACTTCACACACAGCTTTTATTTGGAGTCCAACTGGTAATGTATAGCTCTTTTAATTCCTTGGAGAAGATAAGGAATCTATTCCTAGTGGCATAGTATGTGCTCGATGGGGCTCTCTGCTAGGAGGCTGGACCAATCCAAGTGGAGAGCTCTGAGTGGAGATGTATTTTCTCCTAAGTTACTGCTCTTCCATGTGGGTTTCGGCTTTTGACTTTTGTTGATCGTTTTGAATCATCTTGAAGATGATCTCCCACAGAAATTGCAATAGCATGGGTTTTCATAAGATGCGTTTTTGATGAAGGGTAGACAGTGTGGCAGTGCTTAAGCAGTCCGTTAATCCTGCGTGCACTGAGATTTTGCCCTGAAGTGAAGGGACCATTCAATCCACAACCCGTGTTCTGTTGTATCGCTGCTTTTACAAAGATGTCGTTACATTTTGTAACTCAATTTTAGGAAAATTTTAATAAAATTTCCAGGCCATTGATCTTTTTTTATATACAGTTGCTGCCTGATAATTGTTTTTGGAACGTAGCAAAATTCCAATTTATTGTTTGTAGAGCGTGCCGTGATTGGATCATGTTGTGAGTTCAACGGTGCCTGCATTTATTTTTGTTGATATCAGTATGCATTGGTTGTTGTCTATTTGAGGAATTCTGGTTGTTGACCGCCATGATGTTTTGCTGTTATGTGCAATGATCCCCTGCACATGCCTCTCTTCCCACCATCTGTTTAGGATCAAGAAAAACAGTGTGCTCAAATTGGCATCATGGTGGAATTTGCAATGGCCTTGATGACTAAACTAGATGGCATCAACCGGCATTCGTTCAACAATTTCCGTCTCCGTGTTGGTAAGTTTGGGAAGAGGTAGGCTTCTCCCAAACCTCAAGAATGGTACACTATTTTTTCTTAGGGTTACCCTGATTGTTTTCTTCCAAGTTTGGATCCCTCAATACATCTATTTTCTTCTTCATCACCTTGTTCATGCAGGCATAAATCATGGGCCGGTAGTAGCTGGTGTGATTGGTGCTCGCAAACCCCAGTATGATATTTGGGGAAACACTGTCAATGTTGCCAGCAGGATGGAGACTACTGGAGAACTTGGGAAAATCCAGGTAAAGAAAGAAGGGAAGTTTTGGAAGAGCCTCTCTAGAAGGAATCCTGCACAGGGACTATTTCCTATGGATGGATGGGAAATACCGTTCTCTCTACCCAATGGTCTTTGTGTGAGGTCCTTCGATGGGTTCCCCAGCTGCCCTTAACTCAGTGGGAACTTTTATGAGATTGCAAGCGTTTTAAGATGGGGCTCTGTTTGTTGAACTCCTCTCCCTTGGAGCCCAATAGCAGTTCACTTAGCACTTTAAATGAAATGGAAGTGTTTTAGAAGAGTGGTTTTACCATACTGGAAATAAATTAGGTTCTTTTCTTCATTTTTATGTATTGGGTATATGTTGATTCAGAAGGGTTTGACACTAGGTGATTTACACAACATAATGAAATATAATTCTGTTAGAGCTTCTCCTCCCTGCCCAAATACATAATTTGTATTGCTTTGTTTATTTGAGACCCTTAATATAGTATATCGTTGCTCCTGGGACTAGTCTTTGATGTTGACATCTTCAGGGATCCACACCTCATCAGGTGTCCAGGAATAATTTACAGAACTTCTCATCCTACGTCCTCTTCTTGCTGTCCTTTGTCTTCACCTGCTCTCTCCAAATGCATAAGCAGAGAGAATATCAAGAATAAAATGCAGTGGCCTAAATCTTATCCCCTCTTTCTGGGCAGACAGAGAAGGCAAACAAATCGCCAATAGCAGGAGTCCCCTCCTTCTGCCAAGGAGAATCACAAACTTTTCTGTCCAAGGCAGAGATAAGTTTAGCAAAGCCATGTAGCTCTTAACTACTGGAAGATACTGTTGTTCACAGCTGTTGTGATTTGTTTCTATGATCTGTCTAATACAGTGTTGCTCAACCTTGTCAACTTTCAGATATGTGGACTTCAACTCCCAGAATTCCCCAGCCAGGCTGGCTGGGGAATTCTGGGAGTTGAAGTCCACACATCTGAAAGTTAACAAGGTTGAGAAACACTGCTGTATTATTTAGCTTTGACCATGCTGGTAAACGTGATTTTATAAGTTGTTCCGGAAACTTCAGCAAAGCAGCATAATCCAAAATCAGTCAAATGTTCATTGAGGATTTTGAATGGTCTCTCAACTTTTGTTTGTTTCATGCACAGGTTACAGAAGAGACATGCAAAATATTAGAGAGTTTGGGATATGCCTGCGAATGCCGAGGACTTATTAATGTCAAGGGAAAGGGAGAATTGATTACTTACTTTGTCTGCACCGATACAGCCAAATCCCAAGTTTTTTGACTTGAACAAGAAGACACTGAGCAATTATGGTCAAAATACCCTGTTGGGCTTTGCTTTTATTTTAAGCAACTTTCTTTCGGTGAGGCCTGAAATTTTTTACTCCTTCAGTAAAGGAGTTTTATCAGTGTTGGCATTTTGCATCTCCAGAGAAGAGCGCCGGAAGTTCTTGAAAGAAGTTCACAGTTGGGCCTATCCCTCTATCTGATGCCAATTTTTTTTCCTGCCACAGAGGACACGTAATTCCTTTCCTGCATGCCTTTTGCGGACTCGCAGCTGAGCAGATTGCTTGGTTCAAATGCCCTGCTCCTGCGCCTCATCCTTGCCTTTTCACATGAATAGATTTGACAATCGCTATAGCACTGCCTTGAGGAAAAAGCAGATTGCAGTAGACAAGACTGGAGCCTGGTCATTGGAGATCCTTTTGTGTGGAACTGCCATCTGCACCGCAAGCACGCACCCTGCCACTAAACTGTGGCTCCTCCTCTCGTGATACGCCACAGGCCACCCTCAGGCATGTTGTCGATCCCACAAAATTGCACTTCCAGGTTTCTCTTCAGCTAAAATCTCAAGACGCAAAAATATTTTTCTTGCAGTCCTTCTGTACTACCACAAAATAAATTAGACCGGTCTGCTTTCACCAATACTTACCTCATTCCTGTTCTAGAAGGAACAGCGTAAGGAGGGACTTCCCCAGCTGATGCAGATGTGGAAATTCCTGCACTGTCAGTGTAAAATTCAGGTTCTTTCTTATTCAGCAACCCTACTTATATAAACCATGGTCAATTTCTACTACAGCTCTGCTACTAATACTAAAATAGGATGATGCATGATCCCCAAAATGGGTTGTGGTATAGAGAAGCTATCAAGCCATTTTCTTTTTTTCTGTTTCCTGTTAGAAACACCCTCATAGTTTTCAGTGGTGTAGAGCATTATGGAGGATGTCTGTACTTCATTGGCAGATTCTGCTCAAACACTGCACAGTAAGTAAAACTGTCCACATAATACTGCTGAATTTTATCTTATACAGGTTTGCAACGAAAATGAACGAGAAGCAGGCCAACTACCACGTCTGTGTCAAACTTGTCTACGCCTCTTCCTATTCCAATTATTATTCATCTGTATTCTTATTTCAAAGTATGATTCTGCTTTTTGTATCTATTAGGAATTCTGAAAAATCCTGTACGTTTTTAAATAGGCTGTTTTAAAGTATTACTAATCTTTACCATTGGCTGAAGATAGGCGTTGACTGTGTGTCGCAACATGACAAAATTTAAGAGAACTGTGATGCATTTCAGGATCCAGTTTGGGAAAAAATGTACTTACAGCACAGTAAGAATGCTAGACATGAAATAAAGTGTCTGAAAGAGTCCCTAGCAATGCTACCTTATCTACAAATTACAATTTCTTTTAGATGGGACTATGGAATTAGATACAAAACTGCAAAAAGTGTTTTGTTTGGCACTTCTGATATTATGCAAAATTAGGGCAGCCAATCGAAAGAAAAATTATCTGCTTGTGCATAAACTCTAGAATAAGCAGAAACAAAGGACAGCATTTATCTAAGTTTATATCTAAAGTACTAGTGAGTTATGTTGGCTAGTACTGTTAACAACTGCCTGTATTTTGCTGTGTGATGATATTTCTGCTAGATACATTTGTGTAAGGCATTTTAGAATGCATTTTAGATGTAAAGGAATATGAACTTGAAGAATTTGGAGCGTTCTCTAGAGGGAATCTATGAACGAGACCTGATCTTACTATTTTAAAAAAAGTTTCAGACTGCAGTTCCATTGACTGCAAATCTTTTCACCATGCTAATAAGCCCCGCGTGCCCCCTTGTTTGTGTTCATTATAATTACTGTGTAATTAACATGTGGAGGATGAATTACCTATGTTTCATGATGGGAACAAACTTCTAGTGAGGTCTTACTATCGATATAGGACTTTTAGAAAGTCTTAGGTGATTAGAGTAGATCATGTTAGAGAGTAGTAAGACAGGGTAGTCCTGGGTGGTATTAAACAGAAGGTTGTGTAACTGTCTTTTTGTAATAACTGCAAGTTAATGTGAATTATTACTTTTAATTTCTTTTTTATTGTACATTGATTACATGTTTGGTTTTTAAAATAAAATGCAGAAGTTGGAATGTTTTGGTTCAAAAGTTCCACATTGTCTAACATTTGCAATTGTTACGGTTGGCACCTGCTCTCAAATGTATACCAAGAGAAACTTTTGTGAAATCAATATTTTCTATTTTGCATTATATTGCAATCCAAGGCAACTGGTCTAAGCTATGTTGCTTCCACTTTTACATTTTCTGTATTAAAAGTTTCATGTTACTTGATTTTATTTTCTCCGTAATTTATATAAAAATATACTTAAGAACCACAGTGCAAACACCCCTAGTCTCTGCAATATGACAACTATTGAGAATGGGGACAGAATTAAAGGGTAGACAGGCCACTACTATCACAAGTAAAACCTTTAAAATCTGCTCTTCTGATGGGTGGGGCCCTTTTCATAGCTACTCATACCATTGTTACCTCGTGGTTGGATTATTACAGCACACTCTTGAAGAACTCTTGGAAGCTTCAACTGTCCCAGAATGCAGAAACATGAGCATGGATGAGCTTTGCTATGCCCGTGTAACACCTTTGCTGCGTAAGCTGAATTGGTTGCCAGTTGGTTCATGGGGGCAATTCAAGGTGCTGGTTATGACCTACATACATCATAGGGCTTACCTTTTCTGGATTGCCTATCCCTTGTGATGCCTGCCTGTCCTGGGTTTTCTGATAGCGCTGGCTTCCTTGGGGTCCTTCCAACTGACCAATGTCTTCTACTGAGACCCGGGAGGTGGACCTTCTCTGTGTGACACCTGTCCTATGGAACAATATTCCCCCAAAGAACTGCATCACTTCCACCTTGCCCGTTATCAAGTGCTTTTTAAATAATCTGGCTTTTCTTGCAGGCCTTGAGTTAGGTGGATGGTTGGGCTGTGAGGGTGGGCAGTGGACACTGTCTTTATTGCTGGAGTCATTTTGTATTTATTACTGTTTTAATTTTGTAAAGCTGCCCAGAGTCACCTGGAACAGGTGGCCCCAGATGATGATGATGATGATTTATAACAACAGCTACTAGTAGTAAGAAATATTCAAATGTCACCCCTATTCTAAACAAATTGTATTATAGAGGCCACTATCTGCCTATTGCTAAAGATGTTCCTCTGTCATTCTTGATGGTTTGCAACTGAATTTGTGAACAAATTCTATTGCCAAAGCATTGTACGTAACGTGACGCGAATTCCTGGTCTCTAGTGACACGCATGTTGAGGCTAGTTTGAATATTTTCTTGCCAGTTTCTTTTTCAGTCATACACAGCCTGGCAAGGCCTGGATAACCAGAACAAGATTTATGTGAACATAAACAGGGAAGCTTTATCTGTGGGTGTCCTTATTCCTACCCTAACCGAAGAAGCAGTATGGGCCATGGAGGTTCCCAGCATATGCAGAAACTTTTCAAACCCGCTGTTCCAACGGGTGCTGCAAACCACCACCGTTTCTTTGCTCCCACATGCCATGATCCAATGCCTGTATTTTATTTAAAGCGCATCTCTTCGATCTGTAATTAGCATAGGACCAGTATGGCTTTAATAGTTTTATTAGGAATTCAAATATTTAACAGATAAATGTATACAAACGGCCTGTGCATGCAATGGGGCAAATTTTACCGCCCGCCACTGAAGAGGGAATGTTTAATATTGATGCTTCATACAGCAACTGGTTCACATTCATGTTCAATGAGAATGACAGCCTTCGGAGAGTCTTGTGTATCTGGAAAAATAGGAAAGGCCACTGATGATCTTGCTTGCTTGGTCTGGGAAGCTGGTCAAATTATTTTCCAACTAGTTGTTAGCCTGGATTAGCCATCCTAAGTATGGGCCAGCTCAACCCTGCTGTAAGGATGGAAAACCCAGGAGCAATGGTTAATTGCACCTGGATGCTCCAACCTTGCACAGGGTAATGAAAAGAATGAGAAAAGAGAGGGGAGGAGACACAAGCCCACAAGAAAACAAACAGCAAGCAGCACCTACCGGCACCAGCTAATCCGAAGCCGGAAGAGAGCAACCAACGCAAAATGAAACTGAATCAAAGAAGAAACGAAACAGAGAGGAAGGGGAGGGACAGGACGAAAATCCAAATGCTTAAAAGAAGGGAGAGGGAACAAAGGAAGCCATTTGCAACTTTTCACGTGGCACGATGCTAGTCTAATAAACAGAATTGCACATGTCCCTCGTGGCTTGTGTTGCTGGTTTCTAGGATTGTGAGTCTCACACCTGCGGAGGTCCTAGCCTTGTCTGAGCTCAGAAGCTAAGCAGGGCTGGGCTAATGCTTGATTAGGAGAGACCGGGTGGTCGCTAGACACCCTGAAAGGAGGTACAAGAGCGACGAGCCGTTTCTGCACTGCTGCCAAGAAAACTGCTCCGATGTGTGTAGAATCACCAGAAGTCTTAACTCTCATCAAGGGTATTGTTACCTTTGCATGTATCTATTTGAAAGCAAGCCCCTTTGAGTTCAGTGGGATTTACAATGAGTGGACATAGGGTTTCATGCTCCATACCCTTACAGTACATTGCCCACTTTCAGAACCACTGAAGAGTTAATGAGTAATGCGTGGAGAAAAGCCACCAAACTCGGATTTAAGAACATTGTTCTAGCCCAACCCCCATTCAAACAGAGGAAGTATATTCTAAAGCTGTGGCTGATTCTTTTCTGCGTTAAGTAAACTCTACGTGCTACTTTACAAGATATAGTTACCATAGTAAAGCCGTTCATAAGCAGCCAATGGTTGTTGCCACCGTGATTACTTACCCTCTGTGAAATCCACAAAGCCGCCCAACCTTTCCGATGAAGGGAGCGAAATCCCCATGGCTTTACGGATTCCGTACGTGCTCACAATGTCACCTGGAGCCACCTGTTGCGCAAGCTCTTTCAAATTATTGGTCACCCTTTCCGCTGAAAAAGGGATAGAAATAGACTGGTGGAGTGTTTTGTAAGGCTACTTGAAACTTTAACTTCGACAATCTGTGTGTTTCTACAAGGTGGTCGCTCACATTTGGAATGTATAGGGCAGTGTTTCTCAACCTTGGAAACTTTAAGGTGCGTGGACTTCAACTCCCAGAATTCCCCAGCCAGCCAACCACAACCAAAGCTGGCTGGGGAATTCTAGGAGTTGAAGTCCACGCATCTTAAAGTTGCCATGGTTGAGAAACACTGGCATAGGGACATAATAAAGGTGAAAGCAAAATGCGCTGAACAGTTTTCCCTCTTGATACATTTTCAAAGCCTGGTGATTCCACAAAGGAAGCCTCAATGAAAACAAATCCAAACTGTTCTCTTTTGCCCTTGCACAAAAGGCTTAACCTTTATCCATTTTCGTCTCCATTCTTGTTATACTTGTCTGTTCCTCCCATAATTATCGTGGCCAATGGAAAACCATTCTACAAAATGGCATTTCATTAGTAGAGAAAGGTAAAGGTTTTCCCCTGCAGAGTCGTGTCCGACACTAGGGGGCGGTGCTCATCTCCATTTCTTAGCCGAAGAGCCAGCGCTGTCCAAAGACGCTTCCGCGGTCATGTGGCCGGCATGACGCGCGCAGAACGCTGTTACCTACCCACCGAAGTGGTACCTATTGATCTACTTGCATTTGCATGCTTTCGGATTGCTAGGTTGGCAAGAGCTGGGGCGAGTGCGGGAGCTCACTCTGTCACGCGGCGCTCGGGTCTCGAACTGCCAACCTTCCAATCGACAAGCCTGGCATCTTAACCACTGAGCCATCACGCCCCCTTAGTTTAGTAAATAAATACGTCCAAATTGTGCTCTGATGATAATTAGTCTAAGTAGTGCAACATGAAGATGGGGGGGAATGCTTTATATAGAACATTTACAAAACTATACAAGCAGCTCAATTTTCGGAGTTGCTTGGCATGTGAGTGGCTATATAAATTGACTATCAACTACAAGCAGCTTTTTGAAGTTTATACTGTGCATTAAGAGCATAACATTCTTACCCAAATGCATCTCCTTGTAAGATGGGCCCAAAAGACAAATCATATTAGGTGGAGGTTTTGTACTCAACCGTTCATTTTGAGCATCTTGAAGGTCGCAAATCAATTTTGTGGTTTCATCAAGTTTTCTCTGAAATATTTCTGCTTCTGTGAAATCAAATATGAAGCTGTGGTTCATTATTAATTGAGCTGGGGTTTGCCACAAAGCCTTGCGAAGTAATGTTAACTCACCTTCCGAATCGAATTCCTCAGCAGACACCCCAAAATTTGTTACTGCTCTCAGTGCTGTAAGCCTCTCCTTACTAAGGCAAGAGTCAAACTTGGCTGGATCTGTTTCTATAATCTAGAAATACGAAGAAATATATGGTCTTGAAATCCAGGAAAAAATAAATTTATACAACACACTTCATCCAGTATCAGTTCAAAACATGGATGTATCAACTGAATGGCTTAAAGAAACGAAGTTAATCCTCCATTCCCTCAGGACAGTGCAGGACTTGCGCTATCCGAACCCTGCAGACGTAGCCAGCCCGCTGTTACACCTAGGAATATTGTGTCCCCAACCTTTTATGACCTGAGCACTAAACACTAAACACCTTCAGAGCTTCCAAAGTCTCATCTTTTTGCTAGGAGAGTATGATGGGCTAAGAACTAGTTACCTCAGCGATGAATCCGTACCAGAAAAGGCCTGCCTGCCTACTTGCCACAAGTCGGAAAGCAATTAATATACTCTTTTGCAAAAGAGAGTCATTTGATATAAACACTTTAGTATTTAAGCTTGTACTGGGGAATGCTGGTTCGTTCAAATAAAATCTGAAAATGGCACTGTGATCATTTTACAAGATTATTTGTCATTCTGCATTGTGGCTAAAACAAAGAGGTGCGAGTTCATTTCCAGCCCTGCAATAGACAGCAGGATCACTGACTTATGTGGTGGAGTTCTGAGAAAAATTGGCACTGAAAACTCAGTGAAACACAGCCCAACAGCATGAGGTATCAAGCCAGTCCAGGCCATATTTTTCACATGAATGTGAAAGGCTGGGCATTAGGTGGTACCGTTTGTACGGTAAAAGCCGCCCAGAGTCTCCCGATTGGGGGAGATGGGCGGTCATATTAAATAAATAAATGTATGTATGTATGTATGTATGTATGTATGTATGTATGTATGTATGTTAAATGACCAAAATAAAGAACAAAAGTGAGTTTTTGAAAAATAAATCCAATATAAAATTGGATTTTACATTTATTTAGATTGTATTAATTAAATTGTAATTTTATATTCTTATTTTATTTTATTTTATTTTATTTTTAAACTTGATTTTATTGTAAACCGCCCAGAGTACCCCGTTGGGGGCGATGGGCGGTCATATAAATTAAACAAACAAACAAATAAATAAATAAATCGAAAGGACAGCTTTCTGAAATAAAGGACTGTCCTTTAGAATAAAGTATGTATGGTCACTGTATATATGAGCCAATTGAAGAGGTGAAGCAGAGAACTGTACGTGCGCAGATGAGCCCTCTGGCTGAAAACCCCACCGATCCTAGAACATCAACCACATTTATAACCATGTCACCTCTATCTCTTTCGTTGTATCGGTCTTTTCATGTAAGCGTTCTGTTTCCTCTCCGGTCTGCAGCTAGAAAAGAATCAGGTAAAGTAATGATATAGCAAAATAAAAATTATACCTGGGGCACAACTCAATAACACTGGGTTTTTAGAGTTACGTTGCCAAACACTTTTGATAAGGGTCTTGCTTTATTCTTAAGTAGGGGCTTCCCTCCTTTATAATCCCAGGGTTTTTCCTACTGCCATAATAGTAACCCTTCCTCCACGCAGGAGCAAAGATCAGCCATCCTGGTTTCTCCTACATCAAAAAAAGAAAGGTCCTTAGCACCTCCCCAATCATTTAGTTGAATATTAATAGGCTAGTCCTAACTTTGTTAACGAAGAAATGATAGGCAAGGAAAGATTTCATTTTCCTGCTGTGCATAAACCTTAGTGCTGCAACTTTTAAGCAGCTGTTTACATGCATTAACATGTAAATGTTCTCACCAACTCGAGTTCCCTGAGGGTGCGAGAATGCCGGCCTTGCGTCAAGACATCCAGCAAGCTATCAGCCATGAGACCGGGATAATCATGAGACTTTGCCAAAAACTCATCGATGCTAAAAGCAAGGAAACGCAATTACTTTACAACAAACAATGATTTACAGCAAACTTGCCATTCACACAACCAAGTTACTATTGTGGGCCAGAAATTAACTTCCAGGCTAAAAGGTAGCAATAAAAGAAAAAAATAATTACACTTGGATATCTCTTTTTTAACTGAACGCTCATCAAGTACCAAGTCATTGTTTCAGTGATAAAAATAACCAGCTTCATTTAGCAAAGATCTTATCTTTGTATCCTGTTGATGCTAAAGCAAAACATAGTAAAAGAAGATAAAAAACTCAACAGATGAACAGCACCTACAGGACATTCTTTATTTGTCCTTATGCTAAAACTAAATAACAGAAACCTATGAGGTGAGTTACATGCAGCAACCAGGACCTTCAAAGGAACTGCTTATGGAGCTGCAGAACTACGTAATATTATAGTTAAATGGTACATTAAAAGGCACTTTCCCAATGCTTGCAGGAACTACTGTATTTCACGCATTCTGGCCTAATAAATCTGAGCACAAGTTAAGATGAAGGGCAGAAAAAGGTGTATAGCCTGCGCAAAGTCTTACATTCATGTTCCTTTACGGACTACCATAATTCCTGTTATATTTCATCCATGTGGAGCATGGGGATTAGAATCACAAAATAACTAGCAATGAAAGACTATTCTACAGCCACAATAATTACTTGGCTTTATTTTCTCCTTTGTGTTCTACTGATTAAATTGAAACAACAAAAACCTAAATATTTTCCCTCCACGGTTTTGTTTTTATATTTTGTAACAGCAAGTTAGATGGTTTTAAAATAGATTTTCTTTTCTTGTAACACAGCTTTTAAATGCACTGTATAGTATTTCAGAAAGACAAATACAGGACAAAGGTTGGGTTTTGGTAGAAAGTGAGTGATAAAGTGAGATTCTCTCATTCCTGGTGTCAAGTGCCCAGTGTCCCTTCTTTTCTTAGTAAACGGAAAACAAGCACATTTGATGTGAAAGTGTCTAAAAAGGTTCTCATTCTAACAAACAAAGCATAAGAACAAAGGGAAATCTCACTCGCTGAAACACTTACTTGAAAGTTCCTGGATTAGAATCTTCTCCGTAAGTGGAGTAGATCAGATCGGAGTCATCCTTGCTAATATTTGCAAATGTGGAATCGTATGCTGGAGCATACGAGCTAAAAGGCCCATAGTTCAAGTACATCACTAATGGGAAATAAGAGAGCAGGAATTAATTATCTTGCATATCAGGGTATCCTTTCTGAACACTTGATACTGACAGAGAAAGCTTTTATTAGTATGCTGGTTCTTCAAAAGCATCCATTATTCATTGGAAGAGCAAGTCCAATCTCACAAGTTAAGCTAGGAGTGTTAAGAGGGTGTTTGGTTTAAATTCTGGCCATGATTTAAGAACCCTTTTTTGGCCTCTGATGCCAGGTCTACTTGCGCACCAACTGCACTTCTAGTGCAGAAGAGACAGCACGATTTGGCTCTTACTTGAGAGAGAATACAAACAATCCAGGGAGGAAAGGTGGCGCTTTAGTTACTCCCAAAAGGACTGGAGCTTGCTTCGTTTACCTTGCTCATTGCCCAAGTTCATTTTTTATGGGAAATGGGGATGTTTTAATATAGGAATAGCTATTACCTGGGGTTACTTTGTTCCTTTTGTCTTCCTTAAACCCTTGTAGACTATTGACCCCTGACTGGAGTCTTCCGGCTGCCAATCCCAGCTTCACAGAGCTGTGACCCATATCTAATACCCAAAAGAAAGACAGGGGAGTAAGGATCCGAGAGGTGATTTTGAAAGTTCTTCATAAAAAGCAGAAATAAATCCATCATACTAATGCCATGTGTGCAACACGTCTTTCCTGAGCATTAGATTTTTTTCATGCTTTTGTGACAATAAATTGTGGGAAAGTGTTTCTTAGGAACACTTTTGCCTCTGACGTGAACATTATAATAAGTGCATGTGGAAGAGTGCATTCACCACCCCGAGTGAGCAGGCATTTCTTTTCCCTCCTGGGGTCCAGAGTTTTGATGCTGCCTGGGAAGGAGGGTTGAAACAGCCCCATCCTCCACTTCATTGGAGAGTCTGACCCAATTTTGGTTCCCAAACAGAACAGAAACCAAGCGTGGGTGTGGCGAAGAAGGAATCAAGACTGGAAGACAGCCCAGGGGCAGAGCTCCACAACCACCTCCAGGAAGAGAGAACTCTGCATGCTGCGGGGAGAGAAAAGCCTCATTCGAGGGGAGGGGGAGGAGAGGGGGAAGGAAGTGAAAATAGGAAAACACAGTGCTACAAAAAAAGGCAGGAATATAGACATAGAACACAGAAGTGTATAGATTAAATAAGGTTTTTGTATAATAAGTGTTTTTTGGGAAAAACAAATTCAGTCTTTGTGATCTGCACTAGGTTAAGAAAAACCCTGCTAAAAGCGCATTATAATGCATTCAAATTAAATAATGGAAATGGTTAAGGGTATCCCATTTCATTAAATTTAAAAGTTGTCCTTTGGAATGGAAGCACAGCCCCATGGATCAGACTTTACGTTTTAGCACAGCGTTCATAAAAACGTCTCCCCGAAACTGAGGTCACCATTTTCCCAGTCAAATGACATTCCTTTGAAAGACAAACGGATTGAGGTATATCTAATATCAGAGATGGGTTATCTGCTCCTTGGGCTTTCCAAGACACCCATAGGAACAGTCCTCAGTACCACTTCTAAATGAAGAAGCCCATCGCTCCTAAACATCCCCAAGAAGGAAGGGTGTTAAAATTGCTCTAGGTAAAAGGTAAAGGTTTTCCCCTGCACAGTCATGTCCGACTCTAGGGGCCGGTGCTCATCTCCGTTTCTTAGCCGAAGAGCCAGCGCTGTCCGAAGACGCTTTCACGGTCATGTGGCCGGCATGACGCGCGCGGAACGCTGTTACCATCCCACCGAAGTGGTACCTATTCATCTACTTGCATTTGCATGCTTTCGAATTGCTAGGTTGGCAAGAGCTGGGGCGAGTGCGGGAGCTCACTCCGTCACACGGCACTCGGGTCTCGAACCGCCGACCTTCTGATCGACAAGCCTGGCGTCTTAAACCACTGAGCCATCGCGCCCCCTTTTTTATTGCTCTAACGTGCAATATTACCTCCTGCTATATTTTCTGCTGGATTAAGAAGTCCCAGAGTGGTTGTGCCATCAGGTTTTCTTCTCTCAAACTCACACTGAAAAAGATCAAGCTTTTAGAGCAGCTCTCCTGCACAGAGATTAAAGTGCTGGTACAGTAAGGAGCCATTTTTTACTTAGTAGGTTCTTTTGCTAACTGTTTCAGTTAATGGAGATTCTGAGGATGTTGATGCTTAAGGATGTAAAGCATTGTCAAGTCAAAGAGACTTACACTGGAAGTTGAACTAAGTTTTCTAAATGTTGGCAACTTTTGTCTGCTTACCTGAGTGTTTGCAGAACGTTTGGTTAACTTTCCTCCTGAGTCTCTAATTATACGTTCAATCAGTTCTTGCTCCCTCTCTAAATTGCTATTCCTAATTTTTTCTTCCAGTAGATCTCGTTCTTTTCTGGAAAAAAAGGCATTAAAGCATATATAAAAGACCTACATGCGCTACTATGTTCCTTCTCAGTACGTAAAGTTTTTAAAATCAGTTTAATAAGAAAAATTCACAATCCTTTGGACTTTGAATGTTAGAAATGATAAATGCCAATAACTGGTAACAGTAACTGGTAAGTGCCAAGTTCTTCATCAATTAAAATGGTGAAAGCCCACATTTAGCCAGTGAAGTGGACACACGTCAGGAACTGGCTTCATTATACGAGCATGTCATTGCCCCTGGGTTTGCTAACCTAACTAGAGAAAGGTTTTGAATATTTTTAAACAATACTGCCTCCTTCCTAGGGCTGAGAGGGAGGGACTGGCCCAAGTCACCCAGCTGGCTGTGTCCAAGGCAGGACTAGAACTCACAGTCTCCTGGCTTGCCATTGGCTCCTTCCTAGGGCTGAGAGACAGGGATTGGCCCAAGGTCACCCAGCCGGTTTTCATGCCTAAGGCGGGACTAGAACTCACAGTCTCCCGGTTTCTAGCCCAGCACCTTAACCACTACACTAAACTGGCTCTCAATCTTGCACAGCTACCAGCTCCTGATTTTACTGAAATGAAATACTCAGCTTCTGGAGGAATAATCACTTTTTGAATTCTTTGCTGGGAGTTTTGAAGGCTCTGAGGTCTGCGTCCGTGGAGTCTGCATCTTTCCCAAGACCATCGTCATCTTCTCCCCCAGACTGCAAACCGGTTTTATCTGTCTGTTTCCTGCTTTTCTGAAGATCTGCCATGAAGTCAATACTTTGTTTCAAACTCTGAATTCGTTCCTAAGAAAACAATACACATACTTGAATTTGCCATTTTATTCCCACCATCTGGAAAATCTGGGCAGAATTAAGTGCCTAATTTTCAGCCATTAAAAAGTACATATTCAGCAAGGGACTTTTAGAAGAGGCCTTGATGGATTTTTTCTCCAAACAGATGATTCCAAGAATTAAATCCTGTAAAGCAGTGTTTCTCAACCTTGGCAACTTTAAGATGTATGGACTTCAACGCCCAGAATTCGAAGTCCACACATCTTAAAGTTGCTATGGTTGAGAAACACTGCTGTAAAGCATGTTTTGCAACACAATTTCAAATGAATTTACTCAAATGAGCTATTTATATCAGTCGGACTGACTCTTTGGAAGCATACCTAGGATTGTTAACGATTTTTGAAGATGAAATCAGCTGCAGTAATATAGACAGGTACCAATACAGCATTTCAAATAGCATGCCAACAAGTCTAATTGTTTGCATTATAAATAATCTGTAGTCCAAGCAGCAGTAAAAATCATTATTCTAAAACTTCATTCTTCCTTCCATCAATTAATTACCTGACTGAGTATTTTCATTCCCGAATGTAGGAGCTTTTTTGCAGCCTTGTAATAAATAGTCTCGGGTTTATTGTAGATCATAGCATTTGTGCACATCAGTCTGAAATTGTCCTGCATAAATAGAAAAATTAAGGCACATGAGCACAGAATTCTGGGAATGCTGCCTAGGAAATGCAAGTCAAGCTATGGAATCTGAATTGCTTATTAGACAGATTAGACTAAGTAAGTCTCCTGACAGTACTGAGTATTGCTAAAAGATTCATCACACAGATACCTGATCCATCATACAGGTCCAAGTCGTTGCAAATTTTCTTCATTCTTAAGTTTCAACTCAGACATGCCCTGCTACTTTAACAACCCAATAGCAAAGAGCAAAATGAAAGCAGGCAGCAGCAATACCTTTGCTCTTACCCTGTTGTTCCAACAGTGCCTCTCACAATCCTTTCATTTTCAACTACTGCAGGCACAAGAATGTGTAAAAGGGATCATTTGTCTAGTGGGAGCAGCAGCATTACAGCTGCTACCTCTATGTTGCCTTCAAGCGAGAATGACAGGCCAAGCCTTTAGGTGGGATTTAAGACCCTTCTCTTTCGACATCAGCTTGCCAAAATATTGGGTGAACAGCTGACGAGTTTCAGAGGTGACAGATCTGATAGGAGGCCAGAAGGGCTGACAGACCTCTGATTTTACACTTCGGTATTAATGCACTGATAAAGGCGGTATTCATCAGACAGTTCTCCCCAGAGATCACAGAGTTGTTTTGTCAGGTTGGACACATTAATGCACCACCACAAAAGTCTTACATTTCTCTTTAATGTGTACAAATAGAAGGGTGGTGGGGAGACGAGAATTTTAATCGGCAGTGCTCAGAAACAGGAAGGAGGCAAGTTTAATATTAGAGCATGTGTATGCATGCGTATATACCCATTCACAATTTGTTCCAATAAAGCAATTATTTATCTTGAAAGCTATAATGGCAATGCAAAGGAACAAGGCATTTAATATTGATTATGTGCTAAGATTTCTTTTTCAACTTTCTTTTCCTTTTAAGAAAAAGACAAAACTCAAATATTTTTTTCTCTTTGTTATTCTTGTTGAATTATTTTTTGTTTGAATTTCAACTGCTTAATCCTTTTAATATATTGCAGAAAAGTGATTGGGAACAGTCACTGAACTTTCACTATTATTATTATTATTATTATTTCATTATTATTATCGATCTATTATTCTATCAAACATATAAACAAATTCTACTTATATCTCTGATAAGAGATATGAATCCCTATTCATGAATCTCATGAATTACATGAATCCCTAGCCACCTTGTTTTAGAATATCTCAAGCTCTAATAAAATGTATTTTGGCTTTTTAATCTTTCTTTTTCTGCAACAATCGACACCAATCCTAACCTCTTGCAAATTATTTTTTTAAGTACTATTGAAGAGATCCACAAAGCCTTTCTCTAAACAAAGGGAATAAAAAATTCTTAAAACCATTTTTGATTCTATGTTCATAAACTATGAAAGTTCAGTCTCCAAGTGAAAAATATGTTTTTAAAAACTCTGCACATCACAATTGCTACTACCAGCAAGTCTTGACATTTAATCTTCTCTCTGCAGTTCAGATATAAATTATAAGCACCTTTAGCTCTTCTATGGATTGGTAACCATTATTCTTTATCTTCTCTTTCATAGTACTAAAATCCATTGGGCGTTTAATGATCATGGAGTAGCCAGGAGCGATGAAATCAGTCACAGGAAATGAAAAGAAAGCATTTGGATCCTTTCTGTTAAGAAATGAAAAGAACAGCTCTTCATGTTTCATTTCTATAATAAAGAACAGAGTTTACTATTAAAAAAGGAGACACGACTACAGCTTAAAAGAAAGTGGAAAACCAAGGTGAAACCAGAAACAGTTCTGGCCTTATCCCAATCTTAATTTCTTTTTCAAAGTTTTTATTTAGAAATATCTCTGTCCCCATCCCTCACACCCACCCTTTGGACTGAGAGTATATTGCTAAAATGTGGTTGGGATTTCTAAGCCAAACTACATTGCATTTTTCTACCTCTCCTTCAAACATAATGATGGATTGTGAACTGTTCTGTAAAATGGCAGCACTCTAAAGGCCACCAGGTATTTTATTAGAGAAGACGGGGGACCTTGAGCTCCAATTCTCCAAGCTTCTCTACGATAAGCTAAAATTGGGCATCAGTTTCTCCTCATTCCACCCACTTCAGTTGGCAGGAAAGCTGTAGCATTCCAACCAAAGACGCTCCAAGCAGCACAGATCAATCATAGCCAGGTGCGCTATCAGTAGTCCTCACTTACCGGCCGCAGTGGGGACCGGCAACTCTGTCGCTAAGTGACACTGTTAAGTGAAACGTCACATGACCGCACTGGACTTACTACGGCAGTTCCAGTCGTTAAGTGAATCACTCGCGGTCATTAAGTGCAATGTCAAGTGACTGTGACTTGCGACCTCATGCCATCTTCCCCACGGACTTTGCTTGCGGGAAGCCGGTAGGGAAGGTCGCAAATGGCAATCACGTGACCGCGGGACGCTGCAATGTCGTCAATGTGTGCCGGTCGCCAAGCACTCAAATCGTGGTCATGTGACCGAGGGGATGCTGCGACAGCCGCAACTTCGAGGACCAGTTGTAAGTCTCCTCGTTCAGCGCCTTCGTAACTTTGAACGGTCACTGAACGAGTGGCCACTAAGTGAGGACTACCTGTAATACTGATTTCTGGCCACACAACATTAGCCTCGGAACTGTTAAAGTACGTATGTACCTCTTTCCATAGCTACTATATATTTTCATACTTATCCTGCTACACACTCAAGGGCTATATATCTTCTTCAAAGAAGAATTGGTTCCAATTGCTGCAGTCCTCTATGTATTCTGGATTTATATGAATATTTAGGGGGGTAGAAAAGTTCAGTAAGTTCATTGAATTATTTTGAGTGGTTTCTTTTATTAATACCCTCTGGAACAAGATAAATTTAGACCATAAAATACTCTCACAGTGGCCTTATATAAAATCTATATAATTTCCCTGGATTACTTCAGAGTAAACAATTTATAAACCTAGAACAATTACCAGTAAAACCACTTAAATAAATCTTTTTTTAAAAAAAAAGAGAGAGAGAAAATGAATATTAAATTCAGGTGATATAAGAGGTATGTGCAGTTATCCCCAAAGTGCGCAGCTTTGATCCAGCTTTGACCATTGAGATGATTGAAGCATTAACCTCTTTACTAATTCCTACAAGCAACAGCGTTAATATGCAAAGCCTGACGACTGCTCACCTCTGCAGTTGTCTTACAAGCTGGTTCAAAGCTTCTTGAAGGGGTGTCTGTTCCACTTCTAAGATAAAAAGATGAAAGGAAAAAACCTGAACTCACATGTACTAAAAGAACACTCTGTATTTTGATGGAAAGAGATTCGTATTAAAAAGTGACAATGTGGTATCACAAAGACGATGAGATACTTAGAAGTATTTCTTAGAAGTAATTCTGCTTATCCGTTATTTTAACAAAGTTTCCCCATCAGGGAAGGTACTTTGAGTTGGATCTTTCCACATGCTGTGCAAAATAGCAAAAGTTTTGTTCTTTCTCTGGGGGAAGAGGTACCATTCTTTTATTCCAATTCTCCTGTTCGACAGTAACAGGGAGTGCATTCCCACTTCAAATTAGTTAAATTAGTGGGCTCATTTAACTCCAGCCACATCTACTCAGTAAGAAGGCTCTGCAGCAAAACCTAGTGATTAGTTCATCTTAGCTCATGTGACTTCCTTGAAAGCCATCACAAAAAACACAAGAAGTGCTGTAGATGGTATCCTCTCTCCAGCCATGAACTTGAGGAAGTGTAGCACAATACAGTCTCTAGAATGCGTGCCTTGTTCGTTATAGGTAGTCCTCGCTTAATGACCACAATTGGGACCGCAATTTCGGTCGCTAAGCAATGCGGTCGTTAAGTAAATCTGACCTGATTTTACGACCATTTTTGCAGCAGTCGTTAAGCGAATCATATGGAATCATGCGGTTCCCCATTGATTTTGCTTGCTGGAGCCAGCTGGGAAGGTTGAGAATGGCTGTCACGTGACCACAAGACGCTGCAATGGTCATAAATGTGAACTGGTTGCCAAGTGCCCAAATCACAATCATGTGACAACGCTGCGATGGTCGTAAGTACGAGGACCGGTTGCAAGTTGTGTTTTCAGCACCGTTGTAAGTCTAAACTGTCGCTAAACAAATGGTTGTTAAGCGAGGACTGCCTGTACAGTATTTGCGTATCATATTTCCTGGCAGAAAGATTCTCAGGGTGGTTTTGATCAGGAAGCCCCAAAAGACATATAGCATTTTAAGACTAGCTACTGCTATAGCTCAAAAATTTTCATTATATGATCCGGAACATTCATTTATTTAATTTTAGAAAGAGGAATTTGACAATGTGCTTTAGGCTGTAAAAATGACATAGAAACATCCTGGAGATAATGACAAAGTGTAGTAGGTGCATGCTTTCTTAGGATTTATGTTGCTACTAATTTTTACATAACTAATTATGGTTTAGTACCATTATTTTATTAATGATTTTTTACTTAAAAACAAAAACATAAAAAAGAAAAACAGCTTTTTTTTTACCTTCCTGTTTTGCTAAACTGCTTGCTAGCGATTTTTCATGTGGCATTTCCAGTCTTAAAGGAGTCTGACATTTAAGTTCTCTTTCCCCTTCACTTTCACCCCGGTCTCTATCTCGCCTTTTTTTATCTTCCTGAAGAAATAAACAAATTGCTTGTGAAACATCAATAGAACTGGTTGCAAAACGTTAACTGCAGTTTCTTTACTCAAGACTTAAGTTAAACAATAAATCTGTAGCATTTGGTGTAGATCACTGTAGCTGCATTAATTATATTTATATAAAATTTATATTTTATATTTTAGAGTTTTTTGTATATTTATATTTTATAACGTATCTCTTTTAATGACATTTAATTCGTTTATCGTTTGTCGAGATGGGCGGGGAAGAAATGCGATAAATAAATAAATTAGAATATTCAGTAACATTTAAGGGATCTCTGTTCACAGGCACACAGGAAGCTGGGTTATATCAGGTCAGATGATTTGCTCATGTGAATTACTGCTGCTAAGACCCATTTATGCTGCTTCCGATATAAAAGGATCTCAAGCATCTAGAAAATGGAGAGCTTGCAGATACTGAATCCCAGTGCATACTGTGCCTCAGTTAGCATGTGCAACAACGAGTTGCAATATCTAAGGGTCACAAATTAGCAATATCTAAGGGTCACAATTTTCCGTATGTGCCTTCTCTGAAATAAAGGAGATTTCCACAGTACCCTACCTTTTTAAAAAACATTTAAATTTAACCAATTCTTGAAAGGGGGTCTTTCTGTCTTTTCAAGCTTTTTCTGGATTATTTTCATACCCCACCTAATAATCTCAAAAAACTATCTATCACAAATAAACATTTTTTACATTTTAAAGTAAACCAAGCAACTATTCTAAGAATTACCTTTACTTTTCTCTTTCTTTTTTCCTTTTCCTCACCAGGAACTTGTTTTTCTGTTTTTTTCCTTTTCTTTCTTTTCTTGTCTTTGTGTTTTTCATGTTCACTTTTGTCTTCGTACAGGGCTGAATCGTGCACTGAGCTCTGAGTAGATAGTTCTGCGACTTCATTTCCTCCCACTTTCAACACAAGTTTTAATGGTTTTTCTACATATTCTTGAAGACACATATATAGCAGAACACCTGGTTAAGCTTTATTTCTTTCTAAATATCCTGCAATATAACATCTAATCAATTCAATTATGAGTTCAAAAATTATTAAAATTACATTACTTAAAGATGAAAAGATTAGCAGATTAAGACATGCATAAACCTCATAAGATGGATCTCAGCCTTATTTTAAAGGTTTCAAATTACTACTAGAAATGTAGTAGTATTAGTAATTTCTAATACTAGAAATTAGCAGTAATTCAACCAGTCATACAAGAATCTACATTCATCCACTGACCTTAATGCAGATTTTAGTTATATTATCTGAATGCGCAAGAAGCAATGCTTAGCCACTGCAATGTGACTAGCCAAAGTTATCATTATAACACAGAGGCAAATTTCACACATTGCCCTAAACCACAGCACATTTGCTTAGTGTGATATTCCCTCCTGAGCTCAGAGATGTAGTACGGATATTTCTGTGCTTTTTGTTTTCGAAATATCTTGAGAAAAATGAAAAATTCAAAGTATGATGACATAATTAAATTACTTTCATAGAAAAGAAGCTAGAAAACTTTGAGATTCATTCCAAAAATTAAACTCCAAAGTGAAATACAATGAAGTTTTTCAGGTAACCTTGCCAATGTAAAGCTGTGTGAAGGATGCAGAGATTGAGAAGACTTGTACGTGATACAGATAGGACATGTAAATAATATAAGTTAACAAATGGATGGACAACAAATGGATAATACATGGATAGATATGCACAGAGGTACAAAGACCTAAAATGATGCACATATGTATAGTTAGAAATACCACCCTTGCCCAGTCACTTTAGTTCCTATTTTAGGTTTTTTCCCATTGTTTCTTATTGTACTTTCATTACTTTATTATACTGTTCTTGTTTTTTAACCCTTTTACTGTAAGAAATGAATGTACATTGCTCAGAGTCCTGCTGGATTGGAGCAGCATATTAACTCCAGTAAACAGAATAAATAAATCATGTAAATGAATGCAAGTATGGAGGAGGAGCACACTGAGAGAAAAATATAGATTTCTGTGTGTGTATACAGAAAGCATATGCATATGATACAGCTAGATATTATTGTCAGCCCAAATCGTTGACTGCAAGATGAAGGCTTCTTCGTTGAAGGTTATGGACCATGCTGGGCCAGTGTGGCTTGGTAGGTAGATGTTTTTTGACTTCCCAGTCTAAGGCTACGAGAGAACGACTGGCTTCAAATCACCCAGCTGGCTTCGGCACTTAAGGGAGGACTAGAACCTGGGTCTCCCCACTCTTAATCCAGCACCTTAACCACTGCATCACACTGGCCGTCAAACTGTTAGATATATAGATACATAGACACTGGTATGTGCAAACATGCAAAAGAAACAGTGGGACCTATGTGTTATGTAATCTAATGTGCATGTACACTGATAGTTATAGATTGCATATCTAGAGAGAGAGAGAGAGAGAGAGAGAGGTATTTTATCAGTAAGCGTACCAACTACATAATCAGCTGGGAAGGCCTGCAGAAAATAAACAAAAACAGGTATGGATCTAAATCCAGGTCAACCCCTGAAGATGTCATCTTCCAGGTACGGAGGGAGTACACCCCTCATCATCCCCCAGCCAGCCCTGGGCGGCAATGGAGCCATAGGCCAGTGAGGCACTGGGCTGCATCTTAAATATGGAGAAAGCTGCAGCTTTCCTGAGGTTGCAGGACTACCCCTCCCTTCTGGGCTGGGGCTGCTGGGAACTGTAGTCAAGCCACTATGGGAGCACCTCAGCTTCCCCATCATGGCAGCGGGGCAATAAATGTAAGCAGTAGCCGCTCTTAAGTTGTACCTGAAACACAGCTACAGGCCAGCTCCTCCCACCCAGCTGGTGCTTGCTCTTCCAATCTGGAAATACAGCTCCCAGAATTCCTACCTCGATGTGGGGGAACAAAAATTTCCAGAATTCCCAGGGGTTACAGTTCTTTATCTGGCAGGGGATTCTGGGAGCTGTAGTTCCCTTCCCTCTGGCAGGGGGTTCTGGGAGCTGTAGTTCCCTTCCCTCTAGCAGGGGGTTCTGGGAGCTGTAGTTCCCTTCCTTCTGGCAGGGGGTTCTGGGAGCTGCAGTTCCAACTGGCAGGGGATTCTGGGACTGTAGTTCCCCCAAAGGCTGAAGGGGAAGCGGGCTGACAGGTCAAGAATCCAGGGGGAATCCCACCTGCTCCCCTCACTTCCTTCTCTCCCTAGGAAGGCAGCCGACAGGAGGTGAAGGCGCCCCCGCCCCAGCTCTCCCCCCCCTACGGCGCGGACAGGCGGCGGTACCTTCATACGGGTATTTCTCCCCCCTGTGTTTCTTGTGCTTCTTGCCCATGGCCCGCATCGGGCAGCGGTGACGTCAGCCTCGCGCCCCCCAGTCGTGCTACCTTGCTCTCGCGAGAGGAACGAAAGGGCGGGGCAAAGAGGTAAGAAAAATGAAGAGCAGCCCATGAGGCGGAGATCCCGGGTTCCGCGCTCTTCTCCGTCCTAAACCCGACCGGGCGCCGGCTGCAAAGAGGAAGCCGGCCGCGAGGCGGCCGCAGAGAGAGGCCTCGCAAGCCCCTTTTGGCGCCCCCTGGTGGCTGCCTGGGATGTTGCAGCGCGGAGGCGGAGCCTCGCGGGGAGCCGCGCCTGTTGCGGGGAGGTGTGTCGCGTGCTGACGGTGCACGTGTGAAAGCAGCCTTGCCGGACAGCTCACGTTGATTCCCAGGGTCTGCGCCTTTTTTCCTTTTTTTGCAATGGGTTCCTTCCAGGGAGGTGGATTGGCAACCTTTCCAAAAGTGAGAACCTTTTGCTCTCAATCTCGGGGTAAACATGCTTAACCAGGTCAGTGGAAGAGCCAGCTCAGCTGGCTTCCTTGGACCCAGGAGTTGCAGTGGGAGATTTGGGGAGAGCAGCCCCTTCGGGTGGCCTGGGGGGTGTCAACTCAGAATGGGGTCACTCCAAACAGCTTTCCAGCCGTCCTTTTCCGGAGGAAACTCATTCAGCTGGGAGATAAATAAATTTCTAGGCTTACTTACGACCCCCCCCCAAAAAAAAAAGGTTTGGCAGAAAGTAGCATTGGCGTCTATGGAACTTGCTGCGGAACAGACCCCTGCACCCGATTAAGGGTTAATGCTCACGGGCAGGAGGCTTGGAAAAGGAGACATGGGGGGGGTGACACCCCGCGACCCATCTGCGGGAGCTTTCCCGAGGCGAAAATCATCATTGGCGATCACTCGTAGCCGAGTAAGATTGTCATCCAAAGGTAAAATTTTAACAGTGGATCCGTAAGTGGCTATAAAGGCCAATTCTGGATCCGCACAACCTCCCACAATGAGGGCATAGGTTTCCGGGTGGGAGACGGTCATGATGAGGGTTTGCCTGACGTGCCTTCCTTTTAGCTCTTTTCTCCCTTTATTAATGGCGCTATGGAATGGCGAGGCGAAAATAGAGAAGGCAGAACCCTGTGTGTAAAGGTTCGTAACTCTATATTTCCTAGCTCTATGGACCCAAAGGGGAAGGGAGGAGGGAGGCGAGCAGCAGCAAGGGGCCAGACCGAGCGAAAGAGCGGCGCCGCGAAGGCGAGGATGGCGCCCTCTGGTGTTTCCCTCTATCATTGCGGCGTCTCGTTGGTTCTATCCAACCTTTGCTGCCATCTAGTGGTGCTCTGGCTTTCTGCAGTCCAGATCTGGTAGCCCTGTCGTTGATAAAGCCTTGAGTAGTGCTAGTTTGGGGTACTGCAGTGTTTCTCAAACTTGGCAACTTTAAGAGGTGTGGACTTCAACTCCCAGAATTCCCCAGCCCCTGAGAAACTCAGGACGGAGTCTATTCTGAATGCTGCCTCCTTTCCCAGGATTCAAAGAATGCTTCTGTCCTCTTTGTTTAGGTAACAAATGTAAACATTTGCTTCAAGGCCACCTCCCTGGCTCTACATTATCTTCAGTTCGTGGAACCTGCTGGAAAAGTTTCTGTTTTGCTACCTTATTTACAGACAATTCCACCTGGATGACAGAACCTTCATAGACTTATTTGCAGAAGTTTGTTCAAGTTCATCTTCTTGGGGGAAAGAGGAATTTTGCTCCTCTTACCGATTTCTTTACAACAGCTTCCAACCAAACAGGCATACTCAGCATGTTGACCTGACCACTTCCAAAATCCCCAGCTAGCATGTGGACTGGGGAATTCTGGGAATAGCACTCAGGGATAGACAATCTGGTACGTTCTGGATTTTTTTTTAACTACAGTTCCCACAAACGTTTGCCTTTCACTATGATGATTGGGCTCGTGGGAGATGTAGTTGAAAACCTGTGGAAGACCCCAAGTTGCCCATCTCTGGAGGGTGTCCCTTTGGGGCAGCGGTGGGGAACCTTTTTTCTGCCAAGAGCCATTTGGATATTTATAACCGGGGGTGGGGGGCGGGGTTTCTGGGATTTCTGTGGACCGGGGGCCAGAGTTTGCGGGCGGGAGCCAATCACAAGCACTGGGGGGCGGGGTTTGCGGGTGGGAGCCAATCGCATGGAAGTGGCGGGGTTTGCGGGCGGGAGCCCTGCGGGTCTTAGGCGGGAGCCCCTTATACACCCCGTGGGCCTGACGTTGCCCACCCCTGCTTTGGGGGAAGGCTGTTCTAGAGATTGGTAGTGAACAGTCTCATGTTTCCCTCCACTTGGGGGTGTAATATGCCAAGGAAAATGGACTTGTCACCCAGCAGCTAAAGTAATGTGGCTTTCTACTTCAGGTAAGGCAACTTGCTTGATTATTTAATAGCACTGGAACTTGTTAAGAGATCAGCTTAGCTGTTGGATTATTGAATAAAGTAGAAAGAAATATTTCAAACAGTTGCTTTTAGGGCATCTTCAGGTATCGGCTTTGAGGTGGTGTAGTGAGACGTTACTGTTCAGGCTAATAATTGTATCAGAGCAGCAAGACATTTTAATGGAAAATGCTGAGGAATACACACATGTGATAGGGTAAATGTTTTGTTTTGTTTGTTTAATATTTTCTCTTCTCAAGAATTAAGCTCAGAGATAGAAGTGGAATCCACAATACTTCTACCTATGTAATTGTTCTTCCCTAATGGGTAAGGTGGAATTAAGTCAAAACAAACAGACCTCTTGTTGTAGGCACCCAGGTGTTGTGATTTGTAACCCATGTTTTGCAGCATAACATGTAGTATGTACTCAGCCAATTGAGATTTATTTAATAAATGTTTTTAAATATACTAAACCCAAATCAAAAATTCTATTTTAAGAAGCCAAACAATCTCTGGTTATGGTGTGGCTGGGTTTGCCAAAGAAACCTAGGCTTTGGATGAGTTTGCATAACATGCTAACCTATGGTTAACTGAACCACGATATATTAATTCAATAAAGCGACAGGGTTTGTATAAAACCTGAAACCATAAATTAAGAACTTTGTCTGGTTTGCTCAACACACTGATTCATGAAGTAGCCAACCACATTTTGGCTGCAAATCTAGAGTAGGCTTGGGGATTTGGAAAATGTT